>JANHGL010000592.1:40746-52090 GCA_024611195.1 Ceyx melanurus
GTTAGTTAGAAACTTAAGCTGAAAAGTAAAATCACTGAACAGAATTTACTTGGTTTTCACCCAAACCAGGACAGATACATACATTGAAATACCAGGAATTTGAACATTTGTACTTACCATTGTACTTTACTATGTAAGTTCCACTGCATCTCAACTCACAGCAGTCTGTTGAGAGCCTGCTGCATTCATAAGCATTTCCTTATTGCTGTACCTGTGTCACTGATATAGTCAAGACACTTCTTCAGTAATTGTTCCTCTTAAACACCACGTTTAAGTATCATGGAGATATTCTGTAATGTTACAACTCTATTAGACAGATATAATTATTCTCTTAGTACTGTTAACATTAGAGTAAGAGAAAGCAATCTTGTGGTATGGATGAATTAATCAGAACCAAAAAGTGCATATGGTTCATCCTGCCTAAAGTAAACAGGCTGGTGAAGTAGATCTTGGAAAGAAAGGCACAGAATTCAGGCATTTTTTGAAAGAAAAGGGGAATTACTATCAGTTATTATAGTATATAATAAAAATGCTACCTTGTCACAAAGTTTTGTATCTGACAATATTTAGATTTTACATTATTAGTTAATGGTAATGCAAAGGAAGCACTGAGTACATATAAGAATAATTTGAACGTCAGTGAATATATTCCAACCCTTGTTCATCTGCTGGAATACTGAGTTTATAATAAATCATGAATCCCATTCAAATACATTTTCTGAATCTTCTTTTTAAGTGGAACTTAAAAAGTAGGAAACTGGGATTGAGATTAAGTTCTTCCAAATTGTAATGTAATTGTAACTCGTAAAATCATAGAATGGTGGGGGTGGAAGGGACCTCTGGAGATCGGGTCCAATCCCCCTGCCAGTGCAGGATCAACCAGGGTAGGCCACACAGGAACAGATTCAGGTTGGTCTTGAAAGTCTCTAGAGAAGGAGACCACAACCTCTCTGGACAGCCTGTTCTAGGCTCTGTCAGTCTCCCAGTTTTTCCTCATGTTGGGGTGGAACTTCCTGGAAATCCTAAACTTTCTTCCTAGTGTATTGTGTCTGAGTATGTAACCAAACAAGTAACTAATTTCCTTAACCTGTAACTCCTGCACTGTATTTGTAATGTATACTTCGCTAAATGATTATAAAGTAGCTATGCTTCCCAATAGTAAATGTTACATAAAATAAATTGTCTGTATTTGTCTTTTTTATTAATTTACAGTATTTTTAGATGGATAATATTTTTAAGAACTTTGATTTACAACTAAGCTCATTACTGTATGCTACTATGATATTTATTTTATAAAGTAGTTATATTCTCTTTGAGTTCATATGTATCACCATTGTAAATGTTATTCCACAACTCCTCTTTGCATGTTTTTTATTCCTGATGCTTCTTAAGGCACACACCTCTCTTGACTTTAGGAATGAATTGTTAAGCAGATTATATCAACTAAACTGAGCTTTCCCTGTGTAAGTACTTCAATAGATAAAATAAATAACATATTCATTTAGCAGGATGGATTATTGCTGCCACTCACCAGAACTTCATTTGAAATTCCAGTTATTTAGCAGCGACTCTTGGAGTAAATAGAGACAACTTGTAACCTCTGAGGTTTTGATGGGGAGGTTATAGCTACACAGAGTTCCTTAACCTCGTAGTTGCATTTGAATACTTGCTCACCTAAAAATTCTCAAGTGCCTTAAAGGAATTATTTCATGAGACCTTCAGAATTACTAGTGAAATGTAGTGGATAGGTCCTTCAGAAAACAAAACAAACAACTCCACCTCAACAAACGATGCTATGTTTTCTTTAGATTTTATTTGCTAAACTAGTATAAATGCATTCTTGATGCCAGGGCCATTAGGTGGCATACTTGGGCTATGGGATTTTTTTTAGGATATGCCATGAAATTATGTGTGGAACCCAAAGTACAACTGATTAATCACGCACCTTTTCATTTTTAGAGAATGAAGCAGGGAGAATGCAATAAAACTGCATTTAGACATGAGACATTGTAAATATTGTAAAGTGGAAATCATCTTTCTTTTTAGGGCATTAGCAAAGTGATATCTTCAGGAACGTTACACTATTTGCATTTCATTACTTCATTAGTTGAATCATCAGGTGTACTCTAGTGCGTATATTTTCAGTGAAACCAGTGTGAGTTAGATGGACCTGTGGAGACCTCCAAATGTTTAGAAAAGGGCTGGGGTTTTTATTTGTTTAAAAAATAAATAGGACAACAAGAACTTAATCAGTTAAAATGTCTCTAGTTGGAAGCTTTTTTTTTTTTTTTTTTTTTTTTGTACGGCTGTGACATAGCAGTTAAATAAACTAGAAAAAGTAATCCTTGGGATTACACAGAATAATCATACAGGGTTTAGTATTTCTAAACTTTGTGGAATCTCAGTAGGACAATTTCTGAGATAAAGAAACTGAGAAATTAATGCAGAATAATGTTTTACTTGTATCAGTGAAACCCATCCCAATTGCTAATGATATCCAGAGATCCAACTCTGTTAAAATTCTGTTTCCTCTTCTTACAAATTTCCTTCAGTTGTCTTGACAGTTTCTTTATTCCAGTGGGATGTAGCTGTCATGTGAAGTCCTAATTATGAGCAAATTGTCATTATTATTATTCACCTTAGGTGAAGAATGTGCATATGGACAGTTTGTGTAACCTAGCTTTCAGATAACTCAAGTAAAACTAGTGGAGAACTGTTCTGAACACTGGAAATGACATCTGGGATTTCACAAGCATGGGGTTTTTTATTCCCTCATGCCAGAATTCTTTTAGCTTTTCCCTGTCTTAGTTTTAAGCAGCTGTTTTGTGTTGTATGGCCATACAGTATCTAGAGCAATGTGGTCACACCCAGATGTGACTTTATAGTGCTATTGTATTAAATAAATAATAATAACAAATGAGTCTTAGCATATGTGCATGACTATGATTCCAAGTTTCCATTTTGTCTGGAGAGAGAATCTTTAGTTACTGTGATTCCTGCATTTGACCAGAGCCCTTCCTTTAAGGTTTTAAATAATCTGAAATTCCTTTTGGATATGATTGCACACACATCCTCAGTTATCTGCATTCTGATCTGAGAATTAGGTGCTCTGCTTATAAGGACTTTGGAATGTTTATTTACATTTAAAATTTCATGGGTTTTGGTAGATGTTTGTGCATTACAAGAGTGGTGTTGTAGTTACTTAATGAAGGTGTAATATAAGATTTATTAGCATGGATGTTGTATTGTGATTTCAAATTATTTTGGCAATAAGAATTGGCAATAAGAATCAGTTTCCAGGGAATATCTTGATGGGGAGCATAAACCAAAAATAAGTATACAAATAACTTGATATTGCTTAGCATTGGTAAGGGAAGATTTTTAATTTATGATCATGTTGCAGCTACTAATTTAAAGCTCTTAAAACATTTAGAAGAAATTCTTTGAAATATTAAAATACTGGAAGAAATAAGCTTAGAAAGTGGTGGGTTTACTAATTCACTGTTCATAGTTTCTCTGATGCTTCTGCCTTCATTATAAATAGTGTTATTGTAGCTAAGGGGGTACAGGCTGAACTAAGGCAAGGATCAATAAGGATAAAAACAGTGTCCAAATTATAAAAGTTTCCATCTAGCTGCTTCTCTCTTCAATTTCCTTACTGCAAGTAGCCTCTCTGGGAGAAGTAATGGTCCAGTAGTGAAGCATACGATAAACTTGAGAAAGATGAATGATTCTTGTAATTTCTATCATAAATCTGCCACGCACAAAAACAAGGTAAAATTCAAACTCTGGTTTAATGATGAACAAAGAGGGAATCTGCAGGAATGCCACATGTTTGGAGTATGGTGTGTTAACAAAAGGCCTGTGACTTGAGTAAAAGACAATCTACAAATGTCAGTCTCAATATATATAGTAAAATATAAAGGTTTTGAAGCAGCACTTTAGGATGGAATTAGGAGTAAATGCTCCAGAGCCAGAAACACATTGCTAAGCACACTGGTTTACTTGAGCAGTGCTGCTTAAGATACAATAGCAGTTAGTGAAGCTGAGACTTAGATAAATTTCAAATCATGATTAGCATTGCTCCCAAGAACTAAACAAATTTTCTGAAAGTACAACATAAGGCATTGTAAGAAATTTGAAGCTGTTATTCTAAAAATAAGAAATATTACCTTTTACTCTATTTGTATGAGAAATAAAGGAACATTAACTAATTGGTATGCAAATAGTGATTGATCCTGACCCAATTCTTAGCTGTCACTTGTCATCCACACAGACAATTGAGCCATTATTCCTGTTCACATAGCTAATATTTACACAACCTGGGATGACAGCAGGAGGGACGTTCACGTAATGAGCTCTTGCCCTCACTCACCACCTTGCATTTTAGTTAAATGCTTCTTTACACTTCAGCATCTTTGCTTCAAAACTTTTCCCATGGTCCTTTCTCCCTGCACATGACCAGCAGGACACCCCATTTGATATGGCCTCAACAGCCCATGTGCTAAAAACATGCTGAATGTTCTCATTATTCAAAAGCAGCTTTATAGAGAATACTAATTGTCTCAAAGTGCTGACTTCTGGTGTGTAACAGCACAGCATGTCTGAGGACACTGAATTTGGTTTCTTCCTATGAGAAAGGAAGACCTTGGAGACCCAGCTATTAGGAGAAGATGATTTATGCTTTATAAGTTTCATTACTTAATAATGTGCTAATTATTTTGATCACCCCCTGAGAAATTCTCTATCAGTATGAAGGTATCAGTGCCAAAAGAACTGATAGACTTTTTTTTTTTTTTGAGATCTGCCAAACGGTATTTTAGTGGCTATTGTGGTTAAGGATGTTACGTGGACAGAACCAAGTCTATTTCCAATGTAAGTGTACTGCAATCAGATTAATTTTGCCTGCTCTTTCCAAGAGGTGAAATCCCCTCTGCACTCAATGAGTTTACTGAGGATGGAGTCTGAGTCACTGGATGACCCTACAATGAACTGCAGCACAAAGACTGCAGCAGCTCTGCAACAGCATGGCAGAGCAGGAGCTGCCTGTGCAGAACTCAGTGTTGAGAACTGCCTGGTTTGAACATACGCAATTCTAAATATGAAATATTTGTGTCTCACTTTATTTTTCAGCATGGAAAGAAGGAGGCTTTATTTCAGTGATATATTTCTGTGGCATATGCCATGACATTGCTCCACAGATGCTATCACAACCAACATGTTACAAAAATACTAATTTTCAAAGCTCTATGACTGCTCACAAGAAGCCTGAACCTCTCATATATTCAAAGAGATTTGTAGAAGAAAACCTTATTCTTATGCTATATTTGAAAATCAGCATTGTGCAACTCCTCCTCTGCATGTTCATTTCAACTTGTAGTAGTTTGATGCGACAGTTCGTCTTGGTGTTGTTAGTTCTGGACGTAGTGTTGCTGCACAACCGAACCATTGTGCAGGTCTGTGTAGTAATGGTACGGCATCATCTTGTCCTATATTGCAATACCGTCAGTCTTCCAACAGGACAAGTTATAAAAATGCTTCCTTCTTTGCTATTTGTTCTTTGTGTGTAAACACATGCACACAAACACTCAAGCACCTTGCAGTTTCTGTATGTTTTGTAGTGTAGGTACTGTAACTGTACTTGTTGTGCACCTTGAGGCATTTTTAACAATAACTTGTTGAAGATTGATACATGAAGAAAACCACTGTATTTGTAACAACAAATGTCTATGCAGCAGTCAAGTACATAATATTAAATAATGAGCAAAACTGCCTGTAGTGATATCCAATAGTAGAATAGTTGATGTTTATTCTGTACTGTGTTGAAGTGGCAGAGGGGAAATGGTGATGAAGATAAGGATAGTTACTGTGTGGCATTCCTGATGCACTGCTTGAGGGCTGATAACAGGCTTGGTTTTAGAATTAGTAGAGAGTCTATAAATCAGACAAGTGCTTGGAAATTCTGATCTTAAGTTTGGCCATTGGGATTTATTTTTGTTTGTTTGGGTTTTTTTTTATTGATTTACACACAGTTAATGGCTTGCTGGAATTACTCAGTGTGATGTGGGATGAGGGGATACACCATAAGGGACATGCCTCCTCCTTTCAAATCTCATAGCTCATGGAGGTTAAAACCTTGTAAAAAATGTGCAACAAAAGAGTGTTAGGAACAAATTGCCCTCTATTTTCTGATCCCAGTCACCTGGCATAGATCCAGGTTATACAAATCGAACTACTGTCACACAGTTAATTATCCATGGACTGGAATGGCTGCTGTCACTGTCCTACCTATGGTTTCCTTTTCTAAATTTCAATTGCTTTGATTTAGCAAATGAATGTTTATACTGAACATGGGCATTTTTACTGTGTAGTCTAAATACTAATTCTGTGAATAGCTAAGAGAAAACTGTACTCCCACATTTCAAAATCTTATCTTCATCCTTTTTACCTTTGGTCATTATGTGTGTTCTTAAGAAATTTTTGTCATTTTCCTCTTTTCAATTCTGAGTCCTCTTGCAGTTCAGAAAAGGAAAGTGCTTCAATATGAGTTTTTTTTTCCTCTTCTGCTTTCAGATATTATTTTCAAGTAAACATAACACCTCATCAGATCAGAGGTTTATTTCACTCCTTCTAAAGGAAATGGCATTTAAGGATATATTCAAATTTAAGAACTTTATTACATTTGCTCAGACATGACTTTAGTAATCGCCATTTATCCTTGAGTAAGACTGAAGGGTTGTATAATTAAATACAGTAAATAATACTTTTCAACAGTTTCTAAAAGAGCTACTGAGCTATATTCTCCAGAACTTCAGTGACACCAGAGTATCTGATTCCCTTAGTTGCTTTGAAATCTGTACTACTGTGGTTGAGGGGCAATACATACCTTCACATGAGTCAAAGATGCAAAGGCAACCTCAGCTGTCTCCTTCTTGGGTTATGAGGTGATTAGTTTTATAACCCTTTCTTTTGCTAGCTTGGGGAATGGAGCATTATTCATTACAATGCTGTGTGCATTACAGTTCCAGAAACAGCCCTCGTAATTCCTGGGTATGCCATTAAACACCTAAGCCAGCATTCATCCTGAAGCTGTGTTTTTTGATTGTGAAACGTCATGTACAATAATATCAAAACTCTCCAGAAATACATGGAGAGAGGCCAGGATCAGTGAAATTCAATGGACTTGGTCCAGGGTATGTTACTGAGAAGGCAGAGTAAACAGTTGCAGTAGTACTAAAACACTGGTAACTACACAGCTATTGTACCAGTAGTTTGTCTGAAATACAAAGTAGGTCAGGGTTGAATTACAGAGCTGTATTTTATTCTTTGGCTTCTGTTGATTACACAATCCACTGGATCTCCCTTCTTATAGTTTATGATGTTATCAGAAGCCCTGATGGAATTAGGGCCCTGTATTTCTCAGAAGCATTTATTATCTGTACATACACACTCTTTAACTGTTGCATAGATGATGAGTACTGGAATCCGATGTGAGTTTTGCAAAGATGTGAATGACAGCCATTCATACTAACTTATGTTCAGCCTATACCATAGTGTTAAACTGAAGACCTGGAAAATATATTGTTTTGACTTTCCATTACCTGAGGGGATCTACAGAAAGGCAGGGGAAGTTCTTTTCAAAAAAGTTTGTAATGACAGGACAAAGAGTAATGGGTTTAAGATAAGAAAGGTAGATTTAGGTTGGATATTAGGAAAAAGCTCTTTAATGTGAGGGTGGAAGATCACTGGAATGGACTGCCCACAGAGGTGGTGGAGGCTCCATCTCTGGAGTCATTCAAGATCAGGCTTGTTGAGGCTTCCAGCAACCTGACCTAGGTGGAGATGTTCCTACATGTGTAGGGTGGTTGGACTGTCTGACTTCTGGAGGTCCCTTCCAGCCTAAAACATTCTATGATTCCCAGCTCTCCATGAGGATGAAGTGCACTTTTTGAGATCTTTGCAAAACAGTAGATTTTGAATGTCAGTGGTTCAGCATTAGAAGACCCACTCCATACATTTAAATAGTGTCGTTTGATTAAGAAATTAACTATATACCAGGAATTATTTTTTCAGTGGACATTTCTGATTCCATAAAAAAAGCATCAGTATGGAACCATCCCATGCCTTAGTGGATTAGAAATAGTACTACTGGTAATAGCTCAGTAGTTGTGAGGGTGAAGTATAAGAATAATATGAAAATGTATTCATCAATCATCAGGTATACAACCAAAACTGCCACTGATCATCACTAACTTTGATTTTGTCAGTTTTAAGTTACATTTTTAATGATTTTTTAACATAGTTTTCCACAAGTAATAGAATCACAGAGAAGAAATTATACCATATGTCACATAAGCCTGGATGTAAGAGGTACAATACTGCAGTAATGGGACATCCAACCTGCTGGATACCTTTGTAAATGGAAATTGATTTTTCTCAAGGATTCCTTACTGAGTGAAATAAATTAAATATACATTTAGTTTTACCAGTTTAAAAACCTCTTTGTTAAAATAAGAACAGTGATATAGAGACACAGTCTAATAAATTAAAGCAAGATAAATTCTATCCAGCAGCTTGCTGAATACCTCAAGGTAAGGTTTTTTGGTTTGTTTTTTTTTAATCTGAAGAAAACAATAGGGGCCTCTAAGGAAGACAGCCTGCACATGTCACTGAAACACCTTGGCTAGTTATAGATTATTTTAGCTTTGATGATGTAACCATGTGTCTAGACTAATTTTTCCTTTTTTACTTTATGCTTTTAATTGGATACAATTCATCTTGTGAATATTTGAATTGGAGTCCGTTTGGTTTAGGTCAATAGGCCCAAGTATGACCTTAGGAATAAGACAGTTAACCACAAAATGCACAACTTCTGTTAGACATTTAAAGTTAATAGGTTTTTAGGACACAGATTAAATTGTTGTATTCATTTTGCTGTTATAATTTACTACATTAATGATCAAAAAAAGGGTAGAAAAAAAAACAAGTAAAAATGTTAATTTCAAGGACCATTACAGAAATACAATACAATAAAATAAAAACTCAGATAAATGTTCATTTGCTGTACACTGACAGTTGTTAAGAGCCCATTGCCCCAAAGCAAGTTATGCTTGTAGAAGCAGAAGACCTAGGTCACTGTCATTTGTGAAATGCAGATTACTTGATGGGGATTTTTGTTAATGTTTTAATAGAAGAGGGTGATTTAAATAGTGTTTCTTCAATAATGAAGAGTCATCATTGTTATGGTGATTGTGTTAATACATTACTGCCTGTTGCTTTAGAGGCTAAGGCATTCTTGAATAAATATAACAGGCTAAAGTCTCAGTGTCACTCAACAGTCAGTCTTTTGCATCCCATCCTGATGCTAGTCCTCCAGCTCCAGTTGCTCTTATTCATGGTACTTCTTATGGAGCTCTCCCTTTCAGGCCCTGCCTTTGTTAGCAGATGGGGTTTGAGCTGTGCTTAAAGTGTGTTGGTAAGCCCTGGTGTAAAACACATCCATCGGCTGACTCTGCCTGTTTGCTGGCAGAGCTGGTTCTCTAGCTGAAGATCAAGTCACATATTCTGCTTTACTTATTACTGCTTCAAATTGTATTGCATCGCATCATTTAACTATCACAGTAACTTCACTCTGTTTCCCCAAGACCAAAACTGAACTACAATCTCTGACAAAGTTCACATGTATAAAAAATTTACAGTACTCAGGAGAATGCAACAAATCCTTCTGTAGCTGCTTCCCTCAGATGAAAATTATGTGTAAAAGAGAAAGTGAACGATACCAGATATAAAGGGCATTCAGGGTTAAAACTGAGTAATGTGTTGAAACATGGGTCCTTCGAGAATATTTCAATCTCTGCAGCATTAGTCAACTCAAAATAGGTGTCAGAGCTGTTTCCCTGGTAAGGAAGGCACCTTAGCTGTTCGAATTTGTTTAAAAGCTCAGGTATGATAGACTCATGTTGAAGCTGTTGTGCATATTTACATCTCAGTTTGGATCTGAGTCTTGTTAATTGTTTGGTTTACATTACTTATAAATACCTAAAAAACAGTTTGTTTGTTTGTTTTTAATTAGCTGTTGAGTACTGAAGGTATAGCAGGAGAGATGTAATTTGGACTAAATCTTGGTTTTCAGTAAAACAACTTTTCCAGTGTTCTTTTGCATACCAAACAGTCCTAGTGCTACTTCTGATATACTTCATGCATTCTGACATTTTTACATTTTCAGCCAGATAAAAATGCAGTACACAGCAGACGTTATTGTATTAGCTTCTTAGTTTCTGCACTGCCTATTGTATTAAATAATGGCTTAGAAAAATAAAATAAATCCAGTTTATGCATAAAGATGAATGGAGTAGAATAATAATAATGTTCATAAGTTCAGACCTTCAGTGTAGTACCAGTCTCCATGTTCAGTAAATGCATGCTCCTATCCTATTGAACACAAGGGAAATATATTTCTGGCATCTAAAAGAGCTCTATCAAGTCCTATCTGTGGAGGTGTGGACACAGACATTTCCTGTTGAGGGATTTAGGTGAGCTCAAATGCTCTCCAATGAAGACTTTCACAGTGGACTCTATAGAGAAGTTTCTCTTTCACTATGAATTAGAGCAGATCATCTGCTTCCTCCAGTCTCCTTACATCTTAACTCATCAAATACTCACTGCTTTGGATCTCCTTGCATAAAGCACTTCATTGCATAGTAGAAAAGCCCCACAGAGTGTGGAGCATTTGTACTCATGTCAGGAAGGAATATATGTTTCTCATAGTCCTTTTTATGCAAGGTTGAATACACTTTGCAGATTGTGGGGCTACATATACAAATATCGACTATGAGGAGCAATGCACTTGGAGTTGGTAATTTGTCCAGGTATCAAGGAGCTATTTGTGCTGGCAAAGATCATAATCATAAAGGTTGGAAAAAAGTTCAAGTACAACTGTCTGCCTACATCATGCATGATAGCAAGTTGTTTTCAGAATTAAAGGGTATGGTACATAATTTTGCATCCTGTTCATTTTTACCTTGGTTGGTTTTTGTTCCTATGATAAGGTAGCAAGATTAAATCCACTAATTTCTGTGATGCACTGAGAATGCAGGGAAGGGCAGACTACTATTTCTGAATAGACAAACTACCATGAAAGGGCAGTAATTTGGGTGTACAAACCTCTCAACTTTCAGTGTTGTGAAAAATACAGGAATGGAACAGAACAGTGTAGAGTATTATAAAATAGAATATGATAGAGGCAAAGGCTTTTCTTTCTTGCCTCTTCATAGAATGATTTGGCTGGAAGAGACCTTCAAGATCATCAAGTCCAGCCATTAACCCTACACTGCCAGCGTCCCTA
>JANHGL010000592.1:52190-97139 GCA_024611195.1 Ceyx melanurus
ACTCCACCACCTCCCTGGGCAGCCCATTCCAATGCCTAACTACCCTCTCTGTAAAGAAATTCTTCCTGATAGCTAACCTAAATTTCCCTTGGTGCAACTTGAAGCCATTGCCCCTCGTCCTGTCATTTTTAACTAAGGTGAAGAGGTCGACCCCCACCTCCCTATAACTTCCCTTCAGGTAGTTGTAGAGCACAATAAGGTCCCCCCTGAGCCTCCTCTTCACCAGACTAAACAATTCCAGCTCCCTCAGCCTATCCTCATAGGAGAAACTCTCCAGAGTTTCTATTCACATCCATTTAACTTCTGAGAATACATTTCTTCTCCAAATGGCAATAAAAGAAAAGCCCAGATAAATTAATGGAAACAGTAGGAAAGATTTAAAATATTCCATCTGTGAAACTGTTTGTGATTAAAATTTTGACACACAATCAATAACATGAAATTTTACCAAAGATAACTCTGCTATAGTTGAAAATTTTTGTAGAATGATTAATACTGGAATAGTATGAATTAATTTAATTGTATTATTAAAATACCTGCATGGAATTTAGAATCTTTTTGTGGAATGATACAAAAAGACACTTAAGAGAGGTGATCATTATTCTCCCTCATGGTTTTCACATGTAAGTTTGTGCTTCTCAACTTTCTTTTGTATTTTTGCTGTAAAGAAAGGAAGATTGAGCATTCTGTTTACAGGAGTCATTGCTGTCAGGGACTGAGCAGTAAAGAGAAACATATGTTTGTGATGAAAGGAATGGAATTGGAGGGGTCCAAGATTTTTCCAAGATTTTGTTTTGCCACAGGTGAATGTATATTTATTCTAGAAGAGTTTTAAATAGAGTTTTTAATCTCATTATGATTTTATTAGTTTTTGAGGATTTTTTTCAGTGCTTAATATTAGAATTTGTTTATATGCCTCCACTCAGAAACTCTTTAAAAATGAGATGAAGCAACAAAAGTCACTTTTTTTGACAGTATGTTTTTATATTACTAGCAGTAGTTCTGAGGTGAGCACTTAATTATCCTGTCTTGTATTTGATCACAAATTTCTTGTGAAATATTAATGATGCAGACCATGACAATAGATAGCAGTGCAATAAGGGAAGAATGTCTGATCACCACAACCCTAACCTAGGCCCCCCAAAGAAATCCTCACCTTATGAAACTAAAACTTTAAAATGAAGCAATGTTATTTTTGATGCTTGCAGACAAGCACACTGGACATTAGGGAGGTGCCATGATAAAACCAGTATCTCAAGATGTAGGTATTAGTCATAACTGTATTTAAATTTGTTTCTCATGGGAGTGTGATTCTGCATATTTTGTATCCCTATGCAAATGCAAAATACAGAGAAGGTGCTTAAAGAGATGTATTATGAATATCATATATTTTGAGAGCGTAGAATAGGAAATCTCTAAGCAGTGGGTTGTTAATTTTCTGTATTTTGTATGGTTTTTATTGACCCAAAGCAAACTTTACTTTCATGGGCCTAAAGACACAACCTCACAAGCACTCTCCAAAATTTTAGAGAGCTACTCTGTGTGGTCTACTGGGTTTTGTGAACTAACAAATGCTGTAAATGAAGGCGATAAAAATAAGTCAGAGATGCTGCATTGCAAAATAAACCTTGTTCATTTATTTCTGACGTGAATGGTTTAGTTTTAATTATTTATAATACTTCACAGTGCATTTGTAAATTTGCTGCAACATGTTATGTAGAAGTAATGAAATAGCAGAACACAGTATAGCTGTCAGACCCATCTGGGGCTGTGGGGGGTGACCATTGAGGTGGAGAGAGGGAGAGTGTAAGGTAGTGTTTGCTTTAATTTGCTTCTGGTATAGAAACAACTGCACTCACAGACTTTCTGAACTGGACATTTTGTTTCTCTTCATACTAGCAGAACTGACACATCAAGCTATGTTAGAGTTAAGAGCCTTGTGCTGGGGATTACACAAGTGTTTTGCTTACAAAAGGAGAGTTGCTGCTAGCCCTCTGAGCCCAACCTATGAAGCACACATGCAGAATGTAGAAGGAAGCAAGTAATATCAAGGTAGCTGAGACAGTTGTACTGGCGTTTTTGGGAAGAATAAACAGGGACAGCAAATACCACTGGCATATACAGGAATAAGAGGTTTGAAATTGCAAAGAGTATACATTCTCTGAGTTTTCACATCGCTGCTTGCTCTCTTAAATCAGCACTGGAAAGAAAGCAAAATTACCTTAAATAATCCCAAATCTCTCATAAAATTTTGCATAGGAACTAAGGAAAGGGACTGTATCTTTCAATGCAGCAACAAGGAAGAGAACAGAGCAGCTATTGAGGAGGAAAAAAAAAATATATATTTTTTAATCTACCTTTCCATTTATACAGAGCCTGAAAGTTCACTTTTTATTCTGACTTTTCTAGCTCCTGAGTTTATATACTCTCAAACTATTCCGTTTACATTTTCTGGATTTTATTTTTAGTACTTTTTGTATATTTGAAGACATTAGCTGGCTGAATAAAAAGCTAATGTGTGAAATGATCTGCTCTGAATCCATGTGGAGGCAATGCAAGGTGTCTAATATGCAGGGGGATTCATGCAAGTTGATTGAGGCATACAAGCATATCATGGAAGGAATCTTACCTTGCATCTGAAAAAAACCCACCCCAAACCCTTTCCCTTTCTCTGTATCTGTAATTGCATTGCTAATAAAGTGGTTAATGTCTTACCCTGGATTTGATCAAATGCTGGACTTGTGCAACTATTTATGGTGTTTAGTCTTTCTCTTCTGCTTTTACCTTGTTGTTTCACACTATTGTTATATTCAACACTAGAAATAATGCAGAATAATTAGTCTAATCTTTTTACCACTTTATGATATCAGATATATAAATATAGGTATACTATACAAAGGCAGTAGAATAGAGTCTGGATTTATATGTATGCAAGCATTTTACCTCTAAGTCATATTCACAGTCTTTTGCTGCAGCAAATATACCTATTGGGAGGACCAGAAATGTTAATGAATAGTAGAAATTGTTTAGGTTCTAGGATCTTCAGATTTATGTAATATGCTTTGCAGACTACTTTAATGTCTTTCCCACTAAGCCATTTTCTTAGGTTAACATAGGATTTAAAACACAAACCTTGATCCTGGTCCTGCAGAGACTTATTAATGGCCTTAATTTTATGCACAAATACTTCAGTAGGACTGTTCACAGCATGGAAGGGTAAGAGTCTATATGAGACTTTGCAGAATTGAGATCCAGGATGATAACTTTTTTTTAGTCTTCTTCCTTAATTATGATAGCGTACTTTTTTCAGGGACAGTTGCTGGCTACCTCAGTTACAGCTGCAGAGCAGCAGACAGTGTTCGTGCATTGGTCCTATGATCTCTGACTTTACAACCCTCTTGTCATTCAATCACTGAACCTACAGGCAATACTTACTCTTACTTTCTCTTACTCTCTTTTGCACAATTAATTGCCCTTTGCTTCTGACCACTGCAGTTACATAGCTGGGTGCTGTCTTTACTTTTCCCTTCCATAGGAGTGCTGAGTATTCATTAGGAAAAAAGCAAGTTGTTGTCACACCCAAAGGTGTCTCCTCCATGAAAAGTCTCATAGTAGGTTAATCTAAATTCTCTAATCAAAAAGAAGCAGTTGACCTTTGCAGTGCTCCTTGTCTGTTCCCAGGGTCTTGCCAGAAAGAATGTTCCTTACTGCATTACCTTTACCCCCTCACAGCATACGGAGATGTTCTGAATTCAGCTAAAAGGGATGTATATGTCTCATTCCAGAAATAAGATTTTCCAAGTGTCTATTCCTAGTACACATTCCACTACACGTTCTGATACTCATCACCCCTCCTCTCTTCGAGGTCAACTCTCTTTTCTATAAGGACAGCAAGTTCCTACAAGGTCTCCTGTGATGATCACTCTTTCCTCTAGGCTTGTCATAATAGACATTGCATTCTTGCTTCCTAATTGTTTAGATTTATATAAACAAAAGAAACTGTCCCTGATACACTGATTCATCCAAGTGATGTAAAGCTAAAATGTTACAGATAAGCCTGCAGTAGTTTTGTAGGGGTACCATGCAATGTGTTGATAAACCATACAGTTACTACATTCTCAGATGTCATTTACTTTCTGCAGGGCAGGAAAAGCCAATACGGGGTGATCAGTAATGGTCTCCAGCAACTATAAAAGCAAAATGAAAAGTGACACTCTTCAACTCAGCAGAAAAGTGAGCTCTCCTTCTCCACTGCTCTGAACACTTGAGTTTTAGCTTCCAGCCAGGGATGTCTGTTTAGACTAGACTCAGCAAAGCGAAAGCCTCTGCTGAAATATTGTATCATCATCTTAATCTTTCTCCTCACTTTTTTCTTTCTTGTGCCTTTTTTATGCCTTTATTTAACGACTACCATACATGTTTTGATTCTTATACCTAAGGCATTTATGATACTTTCACATATGGAAAAAATAGTTGGACCTTGATTTTATTGTAATAAGGATCAAGTTGTTCTGTGTCTTATGAGGGCACTTCTTGTTGCCTGTAGTGAGAATGTCTGTGTCTGTTCTGTAAAATTTCAAGTCCTGGGTTTTTGTTTTTTTTTCTGCATGTGTAAGTCAATATTACTGAACTTCTTTCTTTGGGAAAAATAGTAACTGTTAAGAACCTCAGGTGAAGGGCTCATGGAAGTTTACGGGACTATTTATAGCAAATGTCTAGTTCTTAGTTTTTGCTGAAATCAGAACACTACCATTGTCTTTAGAAATGTAAACTGATTTGTGGTCTGTTTCAAGAAATCATTAGAAAATCTCCCCCATTGTCTGCATGTTTGTACTTTCATCATTTGTGATTCTCCTACACCTGCTAAAAAGCAGCGCAGACCACCAACACTTTGTGTCCAAGTTTTGGTTTTCTGTTTGGCTCTTTCAGTGTGATCAGCTTAAGTGCAATATTCATGTGTGATTTTTTTGACTCCCTGCAGATTCCATATATAGAGCTTTCTCTTCTTCCTTGCTGTTATATCTGTTTTTTTCTATGAAACGATCAAGTACTAGAGTATTTCTTATGCAGGTCTCAGACCAGTGGCTGCTGTATAATTTTTCAACCAGAAGAATGTTCTCTCTGTATGAAATAGTTCCAAGACAATTGCATTACCCTTTCTTTTCCTTTTTTTTTTTCTTTTTTTTTTTTTCTTCCTTGCCTATAGAGAACCATGGACAGCTATATCTGGCTACTAAAGGCTTGTACAAGTATGTATCTTTGCGAAGAGTTGTTTTCTGAAATTTAGGTACCCATCTTCACTAATTCTCTCTTGTCTCCAAATCCTGCCTGTTTAGTACATTATCACCTACTTACTTTGCTTGTATTTCCATGCGCAGTCTGGAAATGTGAAACATTTTCTAGATCTTCTGTATTAAAAATGTAAATTAAAGGGACTATACCCCTATATAAAGGATTACCTACCCACCCTCTTTCTCAGCATCTATTAGGTTCCAGAAAATTGCAGTCTGTTTCTTTGTTACTGTCATGTGTGGGGTTAACTCTCAGCAGAAAATATTTAATGTATGCTCACTATTACAGTAGGATATTTACCAAAGCTAATTTTGCTTGTACTACAGTACACATGGAAAGTAAATGCAACTTTTAAAAGTGCTTAGGAATTCCCCAGCGAGTAGTACTTTTAACTGTTACACATATTCAAGAAGTCCAGTCACGCATTAAAGAGATGACCAGAAATATCTTTCTGGGCAATGCTGGACTTAGATATGGCCATATACTAAACCCCTGTTTGTTTCAAGGGTCTCATAGGAGGGCATATGCCAATGCTGTACAGGTTTATATAATAGTTTGCTGCAGTTTCAGAAGCTGGTAATAGTTCTGCCATCTGTCTTATTTGCACCTCTGGCAGGCACAACTAAAGATGGCACAAGTGTCAAGGTTTCCAGCCTGTTAGAAATGCAAGCCTTTTCATTCCCTTTCCATTTTACCCTTCCTGCACATGGTCATAGAGCCAGGAGAGGACTTCATGATTTTCTGTAGCTTTGAGCTTCCTGCAAACAGACCCTGAGGTGCTTAATCTCTACTGGACTCTAATCCCTAATCACATGCACAAAAACAGTTAGGTTTAATTGCCTCAGGCACTCACCTTTTTTTTCCCCTTTTATTTACTTTTGAATTAATTCCCATATTGGAAGTAGTATATAAATATTTCAAAAATGTACTTAAATAAATTTTTATATAAAAAGACAATTTCTAAAATAAAAGCCAGAGAAAAATCAGAATTCTGTTTTAACTTCTCCTTCCAACATTTTATGAGCATCTTACATACAGCAGTTACCAGAATCAGCCTCTGTAAAAACAGAACAGGACAAAGATTGCAGACAATGCTTACTAAAACCAATTCTGTAATGTGTCAGTATAAGACTGATAGTTTTTCTGAGTACTTTAGCTTTCAGCTTTCATGACAACCTGTCATCAGTTTGTTAGTCTCTCAAGACCTGAACCATAATATTGTTTAAATACTTGGCTTTTTCCCTAGGAAGCTGGCACAGCTAGGAATGGATTACTGACCATTCTTGAAGAAAGTTTTCAGTCTTGTTTGTTAAATGGGTGATGCTAAAAATAACGCCTAGAATCATCTATTAGTGAGTTGTTAAATACAATGAAAGCAAATATACTCCCACACATGCATTCATTTTTCACAATCAGAGAAATACAACAGCCTGGGATATAGGACATGCATGACTCCAGAAGAAACAAAGGCAATTTTCCAACAACAGGTATTGTAATTAGTAAAAGAATGTATGGTGGTATATTCTGAGAAAGAACAGTTTCATTGTGAATAAATCCTCAGGATTAGTGAGAGTAACAGCTAAATTCTTCAATTATATTGGAGTAGAGAAAGAGCTCAACAGATTCATGATCAAATATAGAATATAGTTTGTTTCATTATGTAAGGATAAGAATTTGATGCAGTTGTTAATATTAGTATTAAATCCTAATATTAAATGGTAGTTCCCTCTTTCTGTCAATACTTTTAAGATTATTGTTTCTTTGCCTAACTTAAAGTCCAATTTAGGAATCACGGGGGCTTCCTACAATTTACATATCTTACTCACAGGAAGTTTAAGCCTAGAAGTTTCTAAAGCAGTTCATCATATTCATGTGAGCTAAAATAGGATAAATGCATAATTTTATGTCTTTTTAGAAACACACAATATTGTTGCTTTGTTTTATCCAAAACTTCTCAGACTCTTAGAGGACACTGTGCATTGCTGAAAATTTTAGACAACTTTTTTTTTTTTTTCAGATTAAACTGTTGCATGAAAGGACTGTGTCCATCTCTATGTTCTTTCCCACATGTAAAATATAACATAGGCATACTTCTGTGAGTGTCTGGGGGTCAGTAAACTCAGCACTTGTCTTGTGTGTTTTACATAAGAATCAGGTAATTTTACGCATTGAATCAGGTAATTAGTGCAATGTCTCATAAAATCAGAATTCAGTTTTATTAGAGATCATTAGCTATTAATGGAATAAATTTAAGAAATTATTACAATTGTGGCAGTTTGGATCTACAGACAAAAACCTAGACTTAGTCTAGGCATGCTTAAATTTATTTAATTTCCATTAGTTATTTTTATATGTTCCATTATTTATCTTTATATGTTTCTATCCTTGGAAACATTCTAAGTCGGGCTGGACACAGATCTGAGGAACCTGCTCCAGCTGCAAATGACCCTACTTATTGCAGAGCTTGGACTAGATGACCATTACAGGTCCATTCCCATTCAAACCAGTCTATAACTGTATGATTCTATGCATTCTATGACATCAGATGAATCAGAAGTAATACCATTAATGACAAGTAAATTGTTTATTACAAGTTTATGGCCTGTAATGTGTGAAAGTATATGAGGATTGGAATGAAGTGAAATGAAAGATCTATATATAGATGTAACTGTATTTAATATTCTAACACAGAGTTGTCATGCAGTGAGAAAGCATAGCTTTCAGATATCTGTACCATTCTTTCAAAGAAAAATATTAAAAATTCAAAACCAGGTATTCATTTATGGATCAATAAATAGCAGTCATATTGTTTTATGGCTATGTTTAATCTAACATGTGAAAAATTTTCAGTGATATATGACTACTATTTGTATGCATTTTAAGAGCTCTTCTACAAGAATGCTTAGCCTCCTTCCCTAGGGAGCTACACAGTTAAAAGGAAAATGAACATGAGAGCTTGAAAGAAGAAATACATCTAAGATGAAAAAATAACTTATAAGTAACAAGTCATAGAGAAATCACACATACTGATCAAGTATAACATCAAGATTTTTATAATCTCAAGGCTGTGCTGTAAACCATGCAGGCCCATTCAGTCTAACAGGCTGTTAAAAACCACTACCTGCTGCTTCTGCTGTCTTTTTCAGTGCTACATTGATCCTGCTTCAGTAGGCATTCCTATCTCTTGCTTGGAATACATCACGTGTTCATAACCTGCCTCTGTAACCTCTGCTTTCAAAACTCACCATTACTGTTTTGACAGAAAGAATACCTGTGCATATGATTTGTCTGAATCTTGTTCTATTTAAAAGGTATATTAAGGGGAAGTAAGGCATAACAACATGGTAATATCTGTCTTGCCTATGGTCTCTCGTAAGTTTTCTATGAAATTACTGATTTAGCCCAAGTTCCTTTTGGCAAATTCCTGTTTCATAACCTTATCCATGTCTGCTCCATATTGACCCAAATCATGTTCCTGCAAGAGAGAGGATGGATTCAACTTTGGGAAGATACAGTTTCTGTTCTCTTTCAGAGATGGATAGTTGGTTTGACTCACTATAGTAATTCTTGTTTTCATAACATTTACATATGATACGCTCACATGGTTTTTTTTTTTCTGATTTTGGCACATCTCATTTATATAACAGTTTCAAGTTCAAAGATGTCATGGTTCTCCTTACAGATAAGGAAAGTCAAACACTCTTATATTATGTGAAGCACAGAGGGTGTTGTCTGTGTAAGACCTTTAATTGAAGTTAAAAAGTCTTCCAGGTCTGTGGTGCTCTATTGTCTGCATATCTAAGCTATGCAAAATATCCTCCTACCATCTGAACCACATGGATTAATATATAACTCTTGTTTTATATACTGCATAATTTATATAATTAATTAACGCTAATAGTATTTTTTTGTGATAATATTTTTTTATATTGCCTTTCTGAACATAGCATTTAGTAGCTTAAGTTTTCCTCCTTATGGCCTTCTTTAAAGAAGCTATACTGAAGAAAAAGGGAGAAAATCTTAAAGAATCCAAGCCATTAAAACACTGAAATTGTTTTCAATTTGTCTCTATTAAAAATATGCATACATTTTTAATTAGAATAAATGTTGACCTCTAAAGAAGACAGGAAACCATCCAATTCAAAACAAGCAAGAATAAGTAACTTGGATCTTCTTGCATCTACTAAATTTCAGGTTTGATAGATCATGCTTCAGATTTCAGATATGTTAAATCCTTCACAGTCTAATAAAACACGCATTGACAATGTTCTTATTGCATAATTGGGGAAATATGACCTATTGTTTTAAACAGACAATGAGATATGGGACTGATTATTTTACTTAGAAAAAAAAAGTAACAAAAGTTGTTGAACTAAAATATTTTTTTAATATATTTTCCAGTGACAATGATCTGAAGTCTGATGAAGTTTCTTTTAAATACTAGTGATTGCATTCCTTCCTGTCCCCCTTCTTTTTAACAAAACATGTTATGTGTTTGCACTGATTTAAAAAAAAAAAATACAGGTTTTTAGTTCATGCAATTAAAAAAAATAAACTACATGAAAAAAATGTTGTTTTATCACTTTTAAGGGGAAATAAATATTCTTTTCTTATCTCCCCAATATTTTGTCTCATCATCTGTTACGTATGGGTATGAATACCTAACTTATTGCTCACTTTGAAGCTAAATTATTTGTCTGCAAAGTTTAAAGATCCTCAGATTTTAAGCCCTATGGGCGTATAATTAAGAGCATAAAGAAGGACCTGAGCTATGCCTCATAACCAGTTTTGATGAATAATAAATGAGTAGTGAAAAGAGTGTCACAGACTTGGGAGCTTCCTTCCCTTTAGCCCCAAGAAGAGGCAGAACAGATGTGAGTTTTTTGCTTCAGTGGAGGGCAGGTCTTTTGGCAAGACACTCCCCACTGTGCTGTGGGTTGGAAACCCAGCTCCTGGAATGGATTTGAATCTAACTTGACCATAAAAAGGAGGGTAAATATGCTAACAGCTGACACAGACAGATAAATCCCATAATACTATTGAACTCGACAGAGACTGTACATTTGTGCAAAAATATGTAAGCCTCAACACTGTGAGGGCTTATGAAAGAGAGAATTGTATGCTATCTGTTTCCCACTGATATATGTTTGGCTGTCATCTTATTTCATAGTTCAAGCAATTGAAACACTGTTTAAATGTGTATCATAAACCTATAGATGAGAACATTTTCCTACTGGATTTAAACCATTACCCCCAAAGGTGTTAAAGAAACCCTACTGTGTGTCACTTTTTAAGATCAAGGGGCATTTTTGATGTTAATGCCTAGAAAAGGCAGATGAGCACTAACAACTGCTTATTCACAGGCTGGTGAATTGAATAGGGAAATACTTCTGTTCTGGAAGTCAGATCTCCTGAGAAAAATGATAAATTGTGAACATGTATAAGTAAGAGTGATAGTCTCTAAGGATAGTTGAGCAAGGCTGATAATATAAAATATGGAAAATGTGGAAAATATTTAATACTTCTCTGTCTTTGCTCTAAAATGTTGGAGGGGTTGTGTTAACAATATATACAGTGCTACTGTGCTCAGGCATGCAGGAAAAATGCAATATATTAATTCTCAAATCACTAGTTTGTGAAATGCATTTCTTATATCCAGGGATTTTCAAGACTATTACAGTGATAAGGAGTCTACTCATGGGCAGGGATGGCTCTCTTGGGAGAAGAAGGGGATAGAAGAAAAGGAAGAGCACATTAAGAACTGGACAGTGTTCAGTTAGTGTTTCTTTGCTTGTTTCTTTGCTCTTTGTCAGTTTTTTAGGGTTGGTTGGGTTATTTTTGGTTTTTGGTTTGTTGGTTATTTTTTTTAGCTTTTTAATCTGGAACTATTTAAATCTACCTAGCCTCATTTCAGAGTTATGTTCTACCCTCCTGATGAATCAACTCTGTAAAAGGACATTCTATAGGAATTCATGGTGTATAAGGAGAATCTTCCACTAGATAAAGAAATTTTACATAATTCTTCTGTGACAGACAGAAAGATAAAATGTACCTATAAAGCCCAATAACAATGTTATGGTATGAAAGTCACTGTGACCAAAATACTTTGGAGGTCAGCAACAATGTGGAGGAATAGCTAAGATGCTAATTCTTCTTCCCTGTTTGATCACCATGGTAGAATAGTAAAATAATCTTTACGTTTTGCTGGGTTTTTTTATTCAAGAATTCCAAAATAAAAGCCTGGAGGAAGTGAAGGTACAGCACCATCAAAGACCTTAAGGTGCACTTGTTATTCAGGTTTTACCAACAGGACTCAGATCATGCAGAATTAGAGAAATTAGAAGGAACTAAATATGCTCTTCTCTTCTGAAGTCTCTTTGGAAGAAGGAGACAGGAAACATATCAGGTGTGTCCTGCTAGGTGACTTTCATGTGAGGGGATATGAAAAAATGAGAGAGGTATCTCCTGCTTCCCCGAGTGGATTTTCTTGAATTTTCTGGTTGCCTAACAGAACATAATTATTTTCTATACCTACATTGTGTGAAACACATCATTTCAGTCTACCAGCCTCAAGGAACTGTAACCTCAACCATAATATTTTATAACTTGAGACATTTATAGTTTGAGAGTATTTTTTAAAACTGAAAACTTGGATTAAGATTGTAAATTCTTGTAAAAGAAAACTTGACTTTGTGATAGATGAATGGATCCTGCTGAGCTAATCTCAGTTTGCCAGTGAAGTCTTTATGATTAGGAGAATTTTAGATCTTTTGAGTTTCAGTGATACATTCCTTAAAACTGCTTACTCTTCATCTCTAGGGTATCACTTTAATCTCAGGTAAACGTGGGTTCTTCTTTAAAAGTTATTGTACTTTTTGAAAGCTGTTTGTAGTCTACAAATTAAAGCATAACAAAAGCAGAAACAGGAAGAAATGGTATCTAACACCTTGCTTGGTTTTGGAGTTCAGTTTTGTGGTGTACTGTGTGATACCTTATTTGCTGCAGAAATCAAGGGCAGACTAAGAAAGCTGTAATGAGAGTTGGTGAGTTTTGACTCCAATTTCTAGCATGTTTTTCCTTTCAGTGTATGAACTGTATGTGGAAGATCTCTGGGTTTAAAATCAAAGTGAAGCCACAAAGCCTCCTGCCAGCAGAATTAATTTCTCTGGTTGTATTTAAAATGGTTCCTCTGTTGCATGCACATATCAGCTTCTTCTGTGAAAGCATTAGAAGGCTTGGTTCAGAAATAACTTATATTGGTATTGATGGAATAATTACAGGCCACAATTTTTCTATTTATATTTCACAGTTTTTCTCCAAAGTATCACTGGCTTTCCCCTAGTCAGACACCACAGAACTTCACCCATGCAGTTGTCACATGGATAGATTTTTGGCTGCTCAAAGGAGGAAGCTT
Organism: Ceyx melanurus; assembly: GCA_024611195.1. Classification (NCBI taxonomy): domain Eukaryota; kingdom Metazoa; phylum Chordata; class Aves; order Coraciiformes; family Alcedinidae; genus Ceyx; species Ceyx melanurus. The sequence continues at coordinate 64,897 of JANHGL010000592.1, forward strand.
TCCTGTACCTTGTCACATGCAGTTTGTGAGTTTGTTAAAAGGCTAATTTTGGTAAAGTTGTACAAGAACATAAGTTACACATAACAGTATGGCCCTTACTGGGGAAAAAAAAAAAAAATGGTAGGTGCATAGCATGTTCTGTTGTTCCTCAGCAGGAGACAGAAATTTCTGCCTGTTTTGGTCTTTGAGCTTTTGATTTAGAAAACTGTAAACCCTTCCAGAATCCCTTTCAATACTTATGGTTAAACTTAAGCCCTCACCAGTCTGAGTACATGTGCAAACACATTGAAGTAGAGGAACAATAAGAGAGGACTAGAGTAGAGCTGTGCCACACATTTTGCTGCCTAGAATATATTCTGGTCCCTCATGATTTTAATGAGGTTCAGGTTTTCAGTTTGGTAAGAATGCTTTGAGCCATATATTTTCTTCTTTTCACTTTATCATCTCACTTCCTCCATTCTCCTATCTTTGATGCTGCTGTATCCTTTGATAGTTTTTCCACTGTATTTTATATTTACTTTCCATTCATTGTGTTTTTCTTTATCCTCTAACAACTATTTTTTCTTTTCTCTTTCACTCCATTGATAGTATGTTTTTTCCCTTCCCACATTACTGTTCTCTATCATAAGTCACTTCTTATTCCTAGTGTTTATACTTTTATTCTCTTAGTTTCTCTTATCAAAATACTCCTATGCACATATATATGTAGTTTACTTCTAGGCACAGGTACCCTGGCAAACATGCATCTCTACTACATACATGTAACTCTTCCTTCAAGGGGTCTTTCTTCCTCTGATTCTCACATATTCAGGACCTATGCTGATTCCAGCAAGACTCCACTTGTGTGTGTGTGTGTGTGTGTGTGTGTGTGTGTGTGCACACTCAGTGCAAAGGGTGAAACCCAGGGATTGCTGGGAGCAGAGAAGTATCTGTCCCTTGTTTTCCCCATCAAATATCCAGTAGCAGAGCAAGAACCATCACATTATGCAAGTGATTCAGGCTGAGGATCTCTCAGGAAGATGGCAGCAGCAATGGACATTTCAAGCAGTGATGGTGACCCTGGTCCTGCAGGACTGGAAGAAACATAAGGAAGAGGACTGACTGACTGCTCTTGTTGGTTTGCCTGTGGAGGGAGGCTCTTAGTTACAGCCTAGCAGGTAAATGTCCTCAGTGAGACCCACCAATGGTTGGAATTGCACATGTGGCTTTAAGGCTGAAATCCAGCATTAAAAGTAATACAAGATGCTACAGCTTCTTTATGTCAACAGAAAATCCCTTTGGAAAATACTCTAAGTATCATTCACCTGTGAAATTACTCTAATGCTAGCGTAAAGTAAACCTTGTTGACTACCTTTTAGCAAAAGCAGCTATTAATAAAATAGATGCTTTCCTGAAAAGCCTTTGAAAGCCTTGGGAAAACCCAGAACTCCTGCTTGAAAATGTTGTTCTTAAAACTCTGGTTTACTCTTTTTTTGTTTCTTCTTTCCTGCTGTCTTTCTAGACAGCATGTGCACTGACAAGCAGGGGCTTCTGCTCCACGCTTGGAGAGGCACAGCACCAGTAAGGCTGGCATTTAGCATGGACCTTTTACCCGAGGGAAAAATGCACAAAAAGCCTGGATATCTAGACGTGAGGCAGTGGAGACATCCTGCTCCTTCTGTCTGAGCCAGTCATTTGTGCTGCTGCCAACTCTGCCCACTGTCTATCCTGGACAAGGGGCAGAAGAGCCTCTTTATTTGCTTACAGTGGTACTTCAGGGCTATGCTGTCACCTGCATGCAGAGTCATTTGCAAACAGGCTGTATCGCTGAGGAGCAGAAATGTGTTTTTTTAAAACCCTAAGCAGATTTATAGTCTGGTTTCCTGTCAGGTCTTTGCATTTTCCTTCTCCGCCCCTCCCAGCCTCTGACACACTTTTTCTTACTTTCTGTGTAGCTCTTTGCTCATTCTGATACCAGTGCACTTGCTTCCTTCAGTCCCAATTTTCCCTAAACCTTTGGCACTTTAGGAGCCAGGGCGTGTTTTGCTTCTTGTGTTTCCTTTACTTTTCAACAGCTGCAGAGCACAAATAACCTCTCCAAGACTACTGGACTGACACCAACAATTGCATGGAGGTAACTTAGAGTTTCAGTCTGCAGCAGCCGTGGCAAGGCAGCCCTGTCACTCATGAGCACTCAAGGTAAGTAAAGCAGCTGTCACATCAACTCCACCTCACTGCTGCCTAGGACAGCACTCGAGTCTAATCGCTACAAGTTCCACTTTCACCTTTTATCTTTGTTGTGTTCATTTTCAACAGGTTTGTTTGAAAACGATTGCATTCGCGCCTTCCTTGCTCTCAACAGGTCTCTCTGTACTTTGCATGCACGGATGCTTGGAGCTCAGGGTTCAGTGAGGTAAACAGGCTGTAGCTGGAGGTGAAAATGTGTTCTTAAAGAAATCATGTACCAGGAAGGAGAGTTGAAACGGAAATCTAGAGGGGGAGATGAAAGGACTGATCATCAGTACTGGTCTCCAAGGAATTTCTGGTTCTCCCCATAGTGTGTTGTGCCTTAGCTTTTTCTTTACATCTCTGCTGGGGATTTATGTTTTTGTTAACTAATAAAGTCTTTTTTTTTTTTTTTTGTCTGTTTTAGTTTGATCTTAACACTTCTTTTATTGTTTTCTCAACCCCAATGTATCTGTTATCTTTTTCACCATCTTTATATGCCTGTTTTTCATAGAGCATATTTTCTGTGACAAATATTTCCCTTGTTCATTCCTCTCCTTTCCCTCCACCTTCTCTTTCTTGCCTGTGCAATAGGCTGCATGTACTCCCTCATGTTCTTACCCTTCCTCTCCTTCCCCTCTGTCAGTTCCTCTGCTGTCTTGTGTTCCCCTTTCCTATTGCTCCTCTAGCTTCTCACATGCACTCCTACTTCCTGCTTCATCCACTTTCTCATGCACACCACATCCTCTGCTGCCCTGCAAAATTAATTTTGCACACAGAGAAGTGTTACCTCTCCACTGGACTGTCCTTGCAGGGATAGGCTGTCATCCCTTCTGTCCCTTCCTTGTGCATGTGCAGGTTTTGCATATTTTCAAGTTTAGGGATGCATGACAAAATACAAGAATTTTACACTTGCACAGCTTCCTCCCAGTTCTCAAACTCATATTTAGACAGTCACAGAAAAAAATGCTGTCATCCCGTCTCTCTGTTTCTTTCTGTCTCACAAACAGAATTTTCTAACACCTGTATCACAACATTGCTCACACTCCGATCACAAATGCAGCCTACCCTGACTATGTATATTCTATCCCTTCTCTTTCTATCATCCCACTCCTTCCTAGTCCATAACACAATTCTCCATCAGGTTTCCTCTCTGATTTTATCTTGGTGTTGCATTCATACTGGGAGGAACTACTGATGAAAATGGTCTTATTCTCTTCTGTCTTAGCATCCCCACTGAGTACCTGTAGGGGAATTGGTGGAAGTATTGCAGTCTCTCAGCTCCTCTTCCTTTGCAGAACATTCAGGCTGCAGCAGAGTAAGAGATTAGGGATGGGACTGGGGTAGATGAAAAAGTGGGAGAACACAGTCCAAAATGTCTTTGCAAAACTTTTCATATAGTTCTAGTTGATCATAAGCCTTTTTACTAAACTTCAGTTTTAAACTTCCTATCCCACGGTAGAACTTCTCATCTTATACTGACATAGTTTTTGTCCTGTTGATTTCTATGGGATTTCACATCTTTCAGATAGAGGTTCTCATCTTTAATGCTGTAGTGGGAGTAACTTTGCTCCTAGGATATGGAAACAGCTAATTTCTTTTATACCAGATATATTGATGAGTGTCCAAAATCAGGCATGGCTAAGAACTGCATGCAAGGACAATACCCGGTATTATTCCTTGTAAGTTTTGAACCAGCTATAACAAATAAGTAAATTTATTTGATGGAGCCTTTTAGCCTCACCTTCTTAAGTAGGACTATTGAGACTGAAGATTTATTTCTAGGGATGTTCTGATGTGGGCTTTTGGGCACTGAATAAGGATATCTTATTAAACTCAGCTGAATTAATAAGACAATTATTATGTAGGAGAATTCTCTTAGTGATCTGTTCTGCTCCCTCAAATTGTCCATCTTGTGAGTGAAAGGAGCTTAAATTTTGTGTTTGCAATTATAATATATCTTTTCTGATTCAGAGCTAGCAAGCTGTGGCCTTTGAGCTGGGGGCATTATCTTCTGAATACAGAAACAGGTACATTAAAATATCTTTGTCTTTTGGATCTTTGAAAAGTCCACAAGCCTAGAATAATAAAACATGTTCATTTTATGCATACAGGTGTAATATGACTCTTTCTTACTCTGTTACAACTCATTTTGTGATGTGAAAAGTACTTGTGTTCCCTTTAGTCATTCTGCAAAACCTGTATGATTATTTTGTGCTTTGTTTTTTTCAGTATTCTGTGCCCCCATTACTGGTTCTTTCTGTAGGCCTTGATGTCTCCCAGAAATAAATTGGCTGAGACAGCATCTCCTCTTTCTCTCTCTCTCTCTCCCTCCCTCCTTTTTCTTTTTCATCATGACAGTATGTTGAGTTAAAAATGGGCATTGACAAAGTTGGGTTGTGACAGTTGCAAAGGGACCTGGAGCCAGAAGGTTTTTTTGTGTGTTTGTGTCTAGTTTCTTGAGCTGTTGTATCTAGCAGAGGAGAAATTTCATCTGGAAAGAGTCTGGAAACTTTCCATCCTACCCCAGCAAATAGCTATAGTGAAAGAGCCAACCCCAGAACCACACATTTGACTCCCTTTTTTCATGCAAATAATTACTTCCAATCAGATTTAACTCTGAATTAAGAGAAAAATGAACTCAAAGTGGGTGAAAAGAGAACTGACTGCATGAATCTGTTAAAAATAAAGCAACTTGAACCTTTTCTAGAAAGATGGATCCTAAATAACTGCGATATGCCAAAGAAATCTGAACATGATATACTAAATTACCTTGATTTATATATTGTTGCTTGGTTACATTTTAAATCACATATATGGAATTGTTACAGGGGTCAAAATTTATAGAGGTCCTTATTTCTGTCAGTATTATGCCTATATTGTTGAAAGAGAGCAAGCTACCTACTTTTTAGCAGATGTCTCAACTCTTTGATTTTGAAATACATGTTTCATGAAATATAAATGTTTCACTCAGATGTGTTCATTAAGGTTCCATAAGTCATGGTTGACTTTGACCTATGGTGGTTTTCTTTGTAAGTAGCCTCCATAATGAGCTAAACTGAAAAGAACAAGGAATATGGGACCAGGTCTTGTGACTTTCAAACTGAATGGCAAAACCGTAAACTTCACCATGTTTAGTCAAGTTTTGCCACTGATCAGTGAGAAATTATTTTTGTCTTCACGTTCTTGTCACAGCTGTCTTTAGGATTTGCATTTTCAGAGCACTGTCCACTTTGCTGAGAATACAGGATCTGCAGTGAATCTGCAATTCCTTTTTCAGAACAAATGATGAGGTTTTCTCAGGTGCACATGTAATAAGATTCCTCATCATCTCCCTTCTCCCATACTCTATCTTAAGTGATGCCTTCACCCTCTAATCTGGGTCAGTTATTTAATGGCAATGAACATTTTCGGGAAAGTAACCTTTCTATTTGTGATTTGTTCAAGGACTCCGGAATTATAATGGTTGCTGTCAAATGTACATAATTGGTCTCTGTGGCACACATCCAATGAGTGATAAAAGCTTCTTTCTCTCTACTTCTTTAGTCAGTTTTCTCTTCCTGTGTTACCCTCTCCCTTTTGTTCCTCTCAGGCAAAAGGAGCAGACAGTGCCATCTGTTTCAAGGACAATTTGACCAAAGAGCAGATCTGCCATATACCCTGGAATGGTGTGGCCCAGCTGTGGGCAGTGGGTTACTCATTGACCAGAAGTTTTCACATTGACTTTAGCTAAACATAAAGTTCTTTTCTGAACTTTGATTTTGAACACCTCTCTTCTGTCATAATCTTTTACCACATAATCTTTTATCTTGGGCTCTATGAATACTTCGTGAGTACCATGAATTCACATGCTTAATGATCTACAGGGTGTGCATTTAACATTTTACCAACAAGTAAGGCCTTTTTACTCTTTTCAACTGAAAGAAAACAGGTTTCTTCTAACTAAAAAAAAATAAAGGTTTCCTTCACAACTTATAAAAGTACATCGCTAATAGCACCAAAAGTTGGCAACATGTTGTGCATTGTCTGCTATCACTGCTAAATGTGTAGTGAATAGAATATTCTTGTTATATTAGTCCTGCAAAACATATTTCATCTTCAGTGGTGATTGGGGCATTACTTTCTAGTGCCATCTTCAGTGAGTCTGTTTAGCCACTCAAGAGAAATTTGTCAAATCTCACTGAAAATCTGTCGGAAATGTCAAATTAAATGCTCTAACATTCTGGTTTTGTCAAAAGGATAAATGTATATACATCTGTGTATGTGATATTATTTGTAGTAATTGTTGCCTCAGTGAATTTGTCTGTTTACGGTAACACTGTGTAGTATTAACAAATGTTTGTTCTGGTCCCTGAGGCCAGTTTGGCTTTACACAAAGATACTTACTTTGCTCAAGTTTGATAGCCCTGTTTTCCATAGTTCAGGGGAGGAATACAGCTTCAGTGTAACCCACAGAATGATTCCCACTGGCCTCTTGAGTGCTGGTTGTTTGCTGGTAAATTTTCCTCAGGTTGTAATTGAGGCACTGAAGAGAAAACTTAACATAGAGTTTCTGTTTAAAATGGGATAAGGATTTTCTTCCATTTGAATGTAGAAAAAGTTGTATACTAACAGTACATATATGGTTGTAGTTAGCAGTTAATGGATTGTTTCCACTTCGTTTTACAGCTTTATATGTGTTTAAGCATTTCTAATCTATCTGTGGCCACACTTGAAATAAGTATGAGTATGCTTAATAGGTTGTTAGATGGGTTTAATACATTGGGTCACAAAAGTAAGTTCCTCCAGGGTTTGAAACACCAATGAAGCAACCTTTCAAATGTTTCCCTCTGTGAATACTGAATCCTGAGCAAACTGGTGAAACACACAAATGTTGCTTCAACTCTTTTTGTAAAGATTACTCCAAATACACTTTATTTCAACAGTACAGTGCAACTGGTGATTGAATCTTTTCTCCTTAATGGTGAACAGAAAGATTATCACATTTATAAAATAATTTGAAGGCTTTTGCTTTTAACATCTCGGTTAAAATACCAGCGTCATTTACCATTCACTGACCAAACTCGTCTGTTGTATGAAGTCTGTCTTTAAATGAGTCTTTCTTCCCAGATTGCAGTTTTTCATGGATCCTCTACAAATTCTACTGGTGCATCTCAGCCTTTTACAAGAACAAGTCACAGATGCTGCTTGCATCTCCATTTCTTGGCTTTTTATGAATAATAGAATCATTTAGGTTGGAAAAAAACCTTAATATAAAGTCCAGCTGTTAACCTAAGACAAGAGCATCCAACACTAAATCATGTCTGAATGAAGTGGGTGCCCTGGTGACCAAGGATAGAGAGAAGGCTGAGTCACTGAATGCCACCTTCACCTCAGTCTTTACTACTAAGGCCAGCTACCAGGAGTCCCGGGCCTTCAAGACCACAGAGAAAATCTGGAGGAAGGAAGTTTTTACCTCAGTCAAAGAGGCTTGGGTTAGAGATCTGTTGAGCAAACTGGACATCCACAAATCTTTGAGAGGTCCTGGAGAACAGGAGCGGTGCCCAAGGACTGGAGGAAGTCCAATTTCATCCCAATCTTAAAAATGGCAAAAAGGAGGACCCAGGTAACTACAGGCTGGACAGTCTCGCCTCCATCTCTGGAAAGGTGATGGAACAGCCTATTCTTGCCACCATCTCAAAGCATGTGGAGGAAAGGAGGCTTATCACAAGTAGTCAACATGGATTCCATAAGAGGAATTAATGCTTGACTAAACTGATAGCCTTCTATGATCACACAAATAGTTGGACAGACGAGGGGAGGGCAGTGGATGTGGTATTCCTTGACTTCAGCAAGGCTTTTGATACTGGCTTCCATGGGATCCTCACAGCCAAACTTAGGAAGTGTGGATTGGGCAATTGTGCAGTGAGGTGGATTGAAAACTGGCTGAAGGACAGAGCCCAGAGTTGTGGTCAGTGGAACAGAATCTATGTGGAGACTAGTGGAGTCTAGCCTGTGACTAGTGGCATACCCCAAGGGTCAGTACTGGGTCCAATACTATTCAATATATTCATCAATGATCTGTATAAAGGGATAGAGTGCACCCTAAGCAAGTTTGCTGATGACACCAAACTGGGAGGAGTGGCTGACATACCAGAAGGCTGTGCAGCCATCCAGCATGACCTGTACAGGCTGGAGAGCTGGGCAGAGAGAAATTTAATGAAATTTAACAAGAGCAAGTGCAAAGTGCTGCATCTGGGAAAGAACAACCCCAAGTATCAGTACTGGCTGGGGGCTAATCTGTTGGAGAGTAGCTCTGGGGAAAAAAACTTGGGGGTCCTGGTGGACAAGAGGATGCCCATGAGCCAACAATGTGCCCTTGTGGCCAAAAAGGCCAATGGCATCCTGGGATGCATTAAGAAGAGTGTGGTGAACAGGTTGAGGGAGGTTCTCCCCCTCTACTCTGCATTGGTGAGACCCCACCTGGACTACTGTGTCCAGTTTTGGGCACCCCACTTCAAGAAGGACAAATTGCTACTGGAGAGAGTCCAGCGCAGGGCCACCAAGATAATTAAGGGAGTGGAACATCTCCCATATGAGGAGAGGCTGAGAGAGCTGGGGCTCTATAGCTGGAGGAGACTGAGGGGGGACCTCATCAGTGTCTATAAATATGTTAAGGGTGAGTGTAAGGAGGATGGAGCCAGACTCTTTTCAGTGTCTTCCAATGACAGGACAAGAGGCAATGGGAGTAAGTTGGAGCACAAGAGGTTTAGGATCAACACAAGGAAAAACTTTTTCACAGTGAGGGTGACAGAGCTCTGGAATGGGCTGCCCAGGGAAGTTGTGGAGTCTCCTTCTCTGGAGACATTCAAAACCCACCTGGATGCATTCCTGGGTGACTTGGTCTAGGTGATCCTGCTCTGGCATGGGGGTTGGACTAGATGATCTTTCTAGGTCCTTTCCAATCCCTAACATTCTATGATTCTTTGATTCTATGTCCTTGAGCAGCACATAAAGGTAGTTGCCATTCCATAAGTTTTTCATAGTTTATAATGACATAGTGAGATCATCTAACTCATTTCACTAATTACTTGCATGGATTGAAGATACACAATTCCATAAACTTTTTCCACCTTTTTTACTACCGCTGAGTTTATTTTCTCCTAGTAACAAACAAACGAACACAATCTTGAGATAAGGCTCTTGTCTGCTACTATGCTGCTAGTTTTCCTTCACCATTCCTGCTGAAATACTTCCAAATAAATATCAAAATTTAATTGTTTCAGAAAAATTTGGATGTGTTTCATCATTTCAGTAAGATATTGCTGTGTTTCCAGTTAGATTTTTTTCAGGAATATCCAAGACTGACATGCTCTATTTTAGAATATTTAATTTCCTTCTGTCTTTTATTCTCATTTTTGCAGTTTACACCATGAAAGATATCAATGCCATATGAAGCAAAAAATATTTAAACTTCAGTGTGATAGGACAGAAAAGAGTGTATTTTTCTTCTACTTTAGTTGTTAGGAAAAAGGGAAGGAATGTTACATTTCCTGTAAGGCTGGAAAGACTGACTCGGTTGTTTTGGGTTTTTTTTAAGATGCAAGTCTTTTGGTCTGAAGGAAAAGTGATACTTGAGCATTTTCATTTGGAGTGTTACACTACAGAACAGTGTTTTTATGGCTTGCCTATATCCACAGTGAGAGCAGTTATATATCCAGGCAGTTTTGCTGGGTTAAATGCTTTTGACAGCAACCCTTTCACTGAATCAATGAAAAAGTAGGGTTGCACACCTGGGAGAATAGTGTTTGTCTCAATAGTTATTTTAGAACCCATGTGAGACTACAGTATCAGGAAGGATTTAGCTTTTTCACCTACAAAGAACACTTGGAAAATGCTAGATCTAAGACAAAAATGGTCAGAATTGGAATGCCACTCTGAAGGCTGTGAATTTAGTGACAAGCTCCTGATACATTGTAGAATTTTCTGCAATGCATAAAAATGTAAACTCATTGCAATTGCAGCATTACAACATGGTAATAGTTCATCAATCCAAAGCTATTTGGACATGGTAATATTACCTTAGAAACTGCATGCAAACCTATTAAACACAAATGCCATCATCACAGAGTCTCTGCACAAAGGGACTGAAACAGTAAAGATAATTTGAACTACTGTGAGGAAAGAACACGAGAACCGGCAGAGGGTGGTTTGTTACTGCTATTTTAGTGATCACAGGACATCTCAATTTGTCTTTGCCTTCAGTCTTGACCCATTTGTCTGACTTGCCTCACTTGTCTTATATAATATCTCCTTTCCTCTTCCTCTCTGATTTGATTACCATCCCATATATGGTAGTTTCATCAGGTGAGTGAAGATAGCTAACAAACGTCTCTCCATACAGCATACTGCAGAACTGAAGTTATCTGTCACCTCCACTTTGTGCCTAATCCTCAGGGAAGTAAAGCAATGCATCAAGTGCAGCAAATGAAAAAAAAAAAACAAAAAACAAACCACCAACATCTCAGAGGGAAGGCAGATCTAGGCCATTTTACTTCAGCAAGGTTTCTAGATCTCACTGATAAAGTGATATTTTCCTCTGGGTGATTCTTCCATTTCTTTTCTCTTGTGGAATGCTTAACACATACATCTGTCTGTAGTGGTACTGGTTGTACAAGTTGTTGTGCTTTGTTTCAGACAACATGGTCCAGAATTGATCCTCTGATCCTTCATGTATAGCTACTGTAAAGAGATCGGAGCAACCAACTCTGTGGGCTGTTCAATGCCACATCCTGGCATTCTGTTTTATGCTCTACAAGTCTAGAGGTGGGTTACTTTCCACCCCTCCACCCCTCATATGGAGGCAGTGAACTCTAATCTTGGACCAGAAATTCGTTCTGCTGTGAATTTTGCCTTACACAAGCCTTATACAAGAGGAGACATGCAGCTGGCTGCTCCCCAGATAAGCAATCCTTATTTTCTCCAGAGAAAAACAATGAATGGAGTAAACACATTCTGATGGTTGGGTATGGGTTATGAGCCACCAGTTGGCAATTCTGTCTTGAAAAGGAATGGCAACATTTTTGTCTAAGTGCTAAAGGTTTGCATCTAAGAACACAAAAGGAACATACAGTAATTTCTTTAAATTTGCTTTATTCTTTTTAAATATACTTTACCAGAATTATTAATTTCAGGTCCTTAAACTGTGGAGTTATAAAGTTTAATTATTTTTGTTTTCGTTGCTAGGGTGAGCGATATCATAAATACTAGAATTATAGCTGTTTGTTGTTGCAAGTGAATGATAGTGCAACAGCAATATAGTTGTCCTGATGTATGTGAAGCTGGATAAAATTTGTAACAACTTTTTATATTTGTGGCCTTTCATTTTGAGTAAACATTATCAGAAGAGAGCAAAAAGCAAAATTCTTTTTTTTAAATACATTTTTTAGTTCTCTTTTTTTTTAAGTCAGATTTCAACTCAATTAGACTACAGTTCAACTACAATTAAAACTTTGACAGATATTATATTAAAACTTTCCTGAATTTTATTTTTTGATAAGACTTCTATTTCCTATTGATTGAAAATTTGTTGAATTTGTATACCGATACTGGGAAATATATCTGAATATTGCAGTATCTCTGCTCTTCATCCAGATTCACTGCAACTGCTGACTCATTGAATTATGTGGGACAGCATTCCAAAAATGCCTGAGCAGCTCCAGCCTATGAGATTGTGTTTATGCATCTAGCAGCCACCCTGCTGAAGACCTGGCTTTGGCCATTTTTTTCTTTTTTTTTTTTCCTTTTTTTTTGTGCCCTGTTGACCCAAGCATTTGCAGAGTAATATGGTGAGCTGGATGAAATAATTGATCTAAATGAAACATAACTATGATAAAAAATTATTTTTATTTCCACTGGACCACCTCCCCGCATTGAGAGGCAGGAATAAGCAAGGATTAAGCTAAGGACTCTTCTTAAGAGTTCTAAAAGTTGTTAAATACCAAAGGTTGTCAGAAATGAATCCTTAATCTCATATCTGTTAATGAGAACATAGGGTTCTGTGTATTTTTCTCTCTTTTAAAAACAGGAGTAGTAGAAAGGTGAAATAACAGTATTCCTTCTCACAGCTTTCTTACTCCCAAGCAGGCAGGGATACTAGGACAGCAAGGTTGGGAGAAATAGTCAGCATAAGGTTCTCTTTCTATAATTTCACTTTCTCAGAGACAACATTTTTCCTGTTGTATGCAAGGAGGAAGGTGAAGAGAATCTAGAAAATTAATTCTTTGTTCCTGAAGAGACTTGTTACTGCTTTTCATCAGAATAAAGTCTGTCACTTCTACTAGGAAGCTTTCAGATGAGAGATGAAGGGAGGTGCTCTATGTATAGCAGCACCTGATCATCAAGACCAGTAGACAGTGCCTTTGGTTTTGACAATGTGGCTACAATGTGGCATCCTTACAGCTGGTATGAAAATACTGTTGTACTCATTGGCAGCTGCCCTGAAAACTGAAAGGTACTTTTAAAGCCTTTTGAAACGGTCATGAGAAAATTAGTCTGACATCATCAAGGAAGCTTCACTGTCCTCGAATTGCTCCCACTATGCTACACAGAACATTGCTTGATGTGTAACTTCTGCTTTCCATTACTGATAATGAAGAACTGGTTTTGTTGCATTTCAAAGCAGCAAGCTTTTATATAATTCTATGACTGAATTCTTGGATGTTTCCAGCTTTTGAGTCACAACAGGGAGTATACAAGAATTAAAAAGTTGCCCCCAAAAGTAACCAAGCCCTTTTTACCCTAAATAATGTTGTCATTGAGAACAACCAAGGGTTACTCCAAAAGCTTTTCTAGCAATCCAGAAATTATTAATAATTACTTAAAGTCAGGACGGGTCCTGTAAACACTTCCTTCCACACTAATTTGCTATGAACAATTTCAGTGTGACTATAAGGAGAAAGTACAGTTTTGTGGTTACTGTAGTTTGTCAGCCCTTTTAGAGCGCTCCCATGGTCCTTGCACACTTCTCACCAAGTCCTCTCTTCTGTGATTTTCTGTATTTTGTGCTTCCTCACTGAGGCATCTCATGGAGCAACAGCAGAAAAAAAGCCTGTCTCCACCTTCACTTCAGGTAACCATCTGTATTGCTTTGCAAGGAAATGAACTCATGCAACCCTCTCGTACAATAGACAGAATTTCACCCAGTAATGCCAATGTCAGTGCTGATGTCAGCCTAGGACACACATTCTAGGAGTGCTAATAATTAAAAGGCTGGACACGCTGGCTGTTTTAAAGAGGCTTTTTAAATTCTCTATATGCCTTTTCTAAAAAAAATCCTTTAATCTTTCTGATGTGTGCAGTACCCTGGAGAGTAATACGAGTTCTTTCCTCAGTTGATGAGTGTATTGCCTTTATAGGATTTGAAACACTTGCTGACCTGGGTAGCTTGTGCCAAATAGGATTTTGAATTCAGATCCATATTGCTCTATCTTGCTTCTGTTTCTAATCCAGAGTGAACCTTATCTGGTTTTATTTTGGATTTTGTGTGATGCTATATCATGCTAGAGTAATTACTGCCACAGAAGATAGAAGGGTCTTGATATCAAAGAAGGAAACATGTCAACACAGCACATAATTCTTAAAAGGTATGAAACCTGAGTGGAGGAAAGCAGGAGTTAAACTGGCTCCTGCATATCAGTTGTTTTGTTTTATGCTTGATGTTCCATCCCTGAGCCTAATTCCTCAGTCTTGTTTTCCATGGTTATTTCGTTAGCAATGAGATGCTAATTAAATTTCATATTTATGATTAGAAAATAAAATCGTTGGACCTTTTAAAATAGATTTTTATGAGCTCAGTTAGGTTTTTTGGCTCAGTTAGCTGACTCAGCAGTATAGATTCTGCAAGGCTGAACTTATCGGCTTTGGGAAAAAAAAAGAAAAACAGGGCAAATAATGATGGAAGGAGAGTCTAAAACCTCATATAGCTTCTACACAGTATTAATTTTTCATCATCATAAGAAAAAATATTTTGTTTTTATTCCTCATAGAAAAATATTTTTAGTCATGTAGAAAGAACCCTTCTTTCTTATGTCTCAGAGGTCTCATAGCTTCAAATTTCATCTAATTCTTAAAATCTCAATTGTACTTGGAAACAATATGGTGAAAAGGAATTAATGCATCAGCAGTGTTTGCTAGCAAAATATTTATTTAATGGATTCAGAAGAGTTAGAATTAACAGAAGTAAGCACTGACACACATCATCTGCCCCCTTCCCTGTGAAACATGTACTACTGGAGAATTTATACAGTCTTGGAGAATCAGAACTATGTAAATACTGCTGCCAGACAGATTTATAGGTGCTATATAGAACAGTTTCCTATTCATGTAAAAATTAGCACCTCTTAAAGCTTTAAAGGCCGATATTTCCAATACTTAGCATTTGAAGAATGCTCCATTTGTGAAAAGATTTTTGAAAGAGCTCAGCTTCAATTTACGCGTGTAAGAAAGACCTGATTTTTAAAAGTGCTTAATACTCAGCAACTCTGTGATTCATAATGCTAGCTTATCTTATCCTCATGCACTCTGAGGCAAGTTTTGCAAAAATCTGGCCATTTATTTTGATGTTTAGATGCCACATATGCACCTTGAAAATCTGATCCTAATTAAATGAGTTGTGCCCTTGAGTAGGAATGAGAAATAGGGGAAATCAATCCTCACATGTGGGAGCCATTTACTAGTGCTCATATTGCATGTAACCTTACTTTGTAGGCAAATACAACACTGCATTTAAAACAAAGGCTTTTCTGCACATTCTGCAAATGCTTTTGTTGTGAGTTTGTGACACTTTATGCTGTGAGGTGCAGTTAATGCTGATAGCACATAAGGAACTGTTATGCTTCGAGGCATGTTAGGAGAATAAAACTTTTCCACTGACTTAGATGCTTACCACCCTTTGTACTGTTAAACATATTATCCAAAATATCAGGATTTGGGTGCATATAACCCTGAAAATCTTGCTTTTGTAGTAGTGTTTGTAATTACTGTTTTAACAGCATCTGCCTGTGCTTAAAGACTGGGATGGTCACAGATGGAGTGTAATTCTGGCATCACTTTACCATTGCTATTTTCACAAATATTTATTTCCATAGTCAGCAGAGAATTCAATAAAATTCTTATACTTCTCCTTATGTGGAGTCATTATCAAGAACCACACCCAGGTGAAGACAGTCAGAAATCTTTCTATTTTAGTACTTTGGTTTGGTTCTTAAGTATTTTCAAAAAAGGTATATAAACCATGAACTGAACTAGTGGGAGTCTCCTGATAAGGTCAGAGTTTAGTCTCTTCCAATGGTTAGTTAGTTCATCTGGGATAAATTTTTCACACAACAGCTTTACAGCACTTAATTCTATATTATCGGTTCACTGGATTTAGTTATAGATAAAGGAACAAAAGATGCTTAATTTCTCCTTGCAATGTTTTGAAGGTAGGAAATATAGAATTGCTAAGTATTTGGTATTATCTCTTCTTCAAGACAGCAGGACAAGGTCACAGAGAGGTTACCACTTAGAGAAATAAAGTACTATCCTGTTAAGTAAAAAACTCAGACAATTTTAGCTTTAAATTGCTATAGAAGTGACTTAAAGGAGCCCTCCTGCAGTGTGGAAAGTGAGTTGTCTCTCTGTTTTCCACAGATTTCTTTCCTGCTCTTAATTACAGGCCTTACAGTGAGGCTTGTTTGGTGACAGAATTGTTAATGAAACCAGGCTGTATTATCTGCAGGAAAGGAGGACTTGTTTGAGGTACTCCTCAGGTCTTTCCTGCTCCATCCTGAGCACACAGCCCTCTGTGGCTATGAGAACACTTCCTCTAAGACTTTCCTCTGCAGTCGTGTCATATTTAAAAGTTACCCACAACCTCTGTTCAGAAGAAAAGGGAAGTAAGGCAACCCCCAGCACCTTTCTGTCTACTATATATAGACAGTAAGTTTGAGAGAGAGGATAGTGGGTGTGTTTCCGGAGCTACAAGACACGGTCCCATGACACTGGTACAAGAAGAGAGAGGACACAGAGCAAAAAGCAGAGGAGGTGACCAGAAAGCATGTGGGGAAAATCTGTTCATAAAATAAATACAACCATTTCCATGTGAAAGTATAATTCTGATTTCCAGCAGTAAAATAGCAAGCTCCTTCCAGTTCCTGGTGAGGTTTTATCCTTCCCAGGCCAGGCTGCTTGTGATCTACTGTAGGCATTTTCTTGTTAAATGGCATCCAGTTATCTTCTGTGGTTGTTTTGTGCTCTGCTGGAGGAGATATTAATGTAGCTTCAAGCAAGCTTACAAGGGTAGAGGATTTTGTCAATGAGCAGAACATCAGGGACTATGGAAGTGTGCAACTAGGAGTGAAGCTTCTTCCAGTGACTTAGAGGTAGGAAGACTATATGTGTTTGTTATATAAGGCATGTATGTAATTTTTCAAGCCACAGTCTAACTAGCATGTGCAAGACAGCAGTCTGTTCTTTAAATTAGAGTCCATTTAATAGCAATAGTTACAAAGAGGTCACAAAATTTAATAAGGTATCTGGTCTATCCACGTGAAATTGCACATTTACATAAAATTAACAAAATGTGCATGTGAATCCCAGCAGTTATTATCCTTAGAAGACTGAACAGTGTTTGATCCAATAGAATATATTGTTAGCAATTAAGAGCTAAATATGAATGGATAAATATTCACTGGGCTGGTGGCAAGTTATTAGACCTTTGCATAGTGCATTTAAGATACTTAACTGAATCATGCTCTCATCACAATCAATGCATGATGCTGGTATAATGCACTAATCATTTGCATGTGGGTTATTTTTCATGTGTTTGGAGTAGTATTGTTTGTTAAGGTTGATCTTTATATGAGGGTTATAAAAGGTGTCTTCTTATTTGTTTATTCTCTGTATTTTATGTGTTTTGACTAACTTAGTAGAATTCTTCATAGAGGGTTCTGTCTTATTTTCCTGACATGTTATAAAGCCTTCCATGCAAAATACTATTACCAAACTTTGTTGGACCATGGTGGATTACAGTGAGATTATCTGACTGTATTCAAGATTGGGATGTAACTTTTTCTGTTACCTACAAATTTACTGTCAGATGCTGCTGAGTTTGGAGATTGTTAAACTAGAGCACAGTCCTCTCATCTAACGTGTTCTGAATTATCCTTTGACTGTTTGGGGATGAGATTATCACTGACAAGGAATCCTTATCTCACTGCATGGAAAATGTTCTTCTCTGAGTGTCTGCCTTTTAAAAAACATTTTTTTAAACTCTTGTAACATAAGAGTTTGTAGAAAGTGACAATTTTTCAAATAAACAGATGAAGCAGCACTTTTGCTTGGCAGAGCTACACTTCCTGCTCTTTTCCTGTTTTATGTGACTTGTATTCAATAGAAGTGAAGTGTTAATAAACTCAATGAGAATCTGCCTCTCTGTGAAAGGGTTATGTGAGTTTCATACTTATGTATCACCTAATGAATCTTGTCCTTACCGGGTTCTTATGTAGCTCAGTCTATGCAAATCACTTATGAGCACTGGCTCTCTGTACCAAACACTCTGCTGGTTTTTGTAATGTGAGTGCACATTTACTGGGACCTAATACCATCATCAATTCCGTTTTCATGTTTGGGCAACTTGAATTTTTAATTCAGGACTCCTGCTCACACAGGACTACGCACTTGCCCCCAGCTGTGTCTTCTCCTCCTGCACTAGTGAGAATCTCATTATCAATTGAAAAAACAGAGAGTCAGTTTCAACAAGAAAATTAACCTGGGACCCAGTAATGACTTATGAAGTATTTGTTGGACCAGCATTCTCATGAGCCCTTGGTAGCCTGAGGATGACAGCTTCTTTTTTTAGATCTTGGCTTTTAACACACAGTAGTTGAAAGTAAATGCTCATATTGGTAGCAAATGATGCACTCAAAAAAAACCAGTCTGTGTATAAACATATTTGTATTATGTTAGCACAGTGATTTCTGTTGTCCTCCTCATTATCATGCATAACAGGATGGAGGATGTGTAGATTAAAGCATTTATTAAATGTCAGGCTTTCATCTCTCCATAGCTACTTGCAAATTCTTTAAAATAAATGCACTAGATTCCTGTGGTAAATTATTTATTTAAATTATAGTGCCACTATCTTGATTTGAATGCTCAGAACTAACACTAATTTCTAATGTGTCAGGATCTGTGGCCAGGCCTTACCTATTTATCCCTTCATTTACTTTACACCCCATGTTCTTTCTTTTGCCTTTATTAAGGCCTTTCCTGTTCTCTATCTCACTTCTGCTCCTCACTTTCATACTGTTGAGTTCCTCTTTCTCTAACTTTCTTTTTCTTTTCCTGTTTTCTTTTTATATTTTCTTTTCTCTTGACCTCACCATTTTTCATCCCCAAATGTCATCTTTCTCCATTTTTTTTCTTCATTTCTCACCTCATTTCTAATTTACTTTTACATGTATTATCATTTAATAATGGCGATACTAACAGTTTCTGAAATCTGTATGTCAGATTTTAAAACAATATGGGAACACAGAATAATATCCATCTCATCACCAGTGTAGACATTGCTATCTGAATGGACAGATCTCTTTCCATTGACCCTAGAGGGAACCTAAACTAGTAGTGGCTTGAAATCAGTCTTTAAATGGCATTCTAAAGTAGAAGTATAAACTGGTGGAATTAAGCTTTTAACAAACCATTTTTCATTGGCTACAGAGGAACTGGATTTCTAGTTAAGTTAGATGCCTAATTCAAATTGGTGAGGTGAATCTATCCTCTACATTTACCACTCTGTGCTTAGACTGTTACTGAGGGAGCTAGAAGCATCTTCACTGTATGTAGAAAATAGTGACACATAGAAAAATGACAATCATCAAAACATCATTTAAGCTATTTGTAGAGGAAGATTTTTCCATTTTCTTTGTTTATTATAGAACCAAATCTGATTGGTTATTGTGTGTTTGAGGTAGCACAATCTGCTGTCGGTTTGCTATTGAGACAAAATTAGTCATTTCCTTCCTGCGTGATAAGATGGTAAGACCTCCCAAGTTGTAAAGCTGGCAAACTTGAGGAAGAGGTAGACTTTATTCTGTCATCAGACAGAATTCAGAATGGGAAAGCATAGATCTCAGACTTTTATGAAGCAGAGATCATTACAGGATCCTAAGGAGAACTGCAGTGACTAAGGTCTTTTGCAACAATATTTCATTGGGCAAAACAGTATTATTAATGTGTAAATAGAGGGGGTTTTCCTCCAGAAAGTGATAGGTATTTTATACAATTTAATATGTAATTTCAAAAGCAGACAAAAGCTAAATGTGAAATTTAAGGCAAGGATTATTCAGCTCTTAAGCAATATTAATCCTGCAATATTGAAAAACTTATGCATCTTTGTTGCATACAGTTTTTTCAGTTTAGCTGATACTAAGCAAGCTATTGGGTGTACTGACAAACAATAATAATAATCTATCTGCGCTTAATGTATACATTGTTACCTCTTCTTTTTATATCGCTCTGTTCTTAGGAGAGTAAATAAAGAGAGAGATAATTAAAGAGGATTCCTATAGTATTAATTCTATGGCCCTCTTCTGGTAGGACAGGAATAGTGATTAGAGACAAATCTGATTTAGTCAGAAGAATAACATGACAGAATTCTTCATTTCTCTCACTTGGCTGTTGAACTAATAGTTATGAAAATGAGGGGAAATTTCTTTCCCTCTTCTGCTTTTAGAAGCAAGATAAATATGCTTCCAGAGCTCTTCGAACCAGTTAAGGAGTTCTGTCTCTCTTCTGTTCAGAAAATGGGAGTAGGATTTATGACTGTGGCTATCATCTGGCTTCACTGAAGATCTAGCTTTACCTCATTGAAGCCTTGCAAGTCTGCGAATGTTTTGGGGCTTTTTTGTGGATTGTGTGTAAGAGAAAGATTGACTCAATTCAATTGAACAGAATACTTTTGTGTGAAAATAATCCTGTTTTGTGTTTAAAGCTTCCTGCTCTTCTATTGCTTTGGTATCTCTTATTGCGTATTTTTCTTTTATATTTTGTTGAGACTGTGGCACTCAGTAAGCTGGTTGAATCTTCTGTATAAAGAGAGAGTTCTGATACATACAGAATGGTTCTTTCCACATACAGTCACTGTGACCTAAACCAAAAATACAGCCTGGTCAATTCAACAGTGCTACTGACTTGAGAAAGTATTCTAAGACAAGTCTGAAGTAATAAAAGTGCATTAACAATAAATGTTTTTCTAGGGACTTCCTATCTTGATGGTTCCAAGTACTAATTAATGAGTCCTACCTTGTAATAAAAGTACTTCTTAGCAGTCTTGTTTTCAGGTGGGAACACTGAGGTACAAAGAATTAATATAAAGTGCAAATTCTTAAAGGCAGATGAAGATACTGTCTCCTCTCCTCTGGGTGTACAGTTCTAGTCACTTGTATGGAAAAAAAATGCAAGTATAGGTGAGCAAAATTAATCTTCTTAATGAATGTTTAAGCCCTTTAAAAGTGGTTTTCAGTACAATGCAACACCCAGCAGTGCAGCCAACATAATTGGAAACTGCTGGCATTCAGCATTTCAGAAAGTCAGGAGTGCAAATAGACCTCTTCTGTCCTTAAGCAAATTAATATAATTTCCTTATCACACTTTAAATGGTGACTTCCCTCTAGAATTAAAAATAGCTCTAAATCCCTCTGTGGTTTTGTGGTTCTCTGATATTGCAAATCTGCACATATCCACACCAGCAGTTTTGAGAAGTTGTTATACTTTACCATGTGAGGTGCTTTATAAACTTGAGGGAGAAAGGGTATTGCCCCAAGAAATCTAGAGGTATGCATAGGAAGACGATGTAATGCAGTTCCTTCCAAATGCTGAGAATTATATACACCGTTTTACAGTGTTATTTTAATTTTATTTATTTTTTTTTTTGGCTTTAAAGAGTGATAATTTCTATGTAATCCTTTCCTGATTTATATACACATACTTAGTATTTAACATAAACCCCTTATTAATTTAGAATTTTCACAAACATTTTTGTGTTGTGGTTTCTTTATAAGCACTGCCAGGTATGTGAACATCTGTGATTAAGGTGGAAGTCTAAACCATCAAAATAGTTCACCTCTTCCAAAAGAAACTTCCTCTTGCTTAGTATGAGGACAATACCCTCTTTACATATTTCACAAAGAAAATCAAGAAATCAGAAAATTCAGCTGAAACTTGCATTTGCATTCTGTTACAACGCAATTTCCCTGTATTGACAGACTAACAAGAGCAAGGGGATGCAAATAATTAAAACGACTAAAGGGTTAATTTCTGGACCATTGTGAAACAAATCGCAAAAAATGAAGCTTTAGATGTGACCTGATGATGAGCACTTTATAAAACCCTTGCTTCTGAAGCCTGCAGTCTTTATTCCCTTGATCTGTGGAGAGTGTCACTGACATATGAAAGTGTGGAGTCTAAGTGAGAACAGAGAACAGCTTTAACTGCAAGGTGATTTGTTCCATTGGAAAAAAAAAATAGAAAAAAAAAACAAAAACAAAACAAACAGAGAGATTCATTTGTATGTAACAGTCAGGAGAAGGCTAGTCCTGGAGAGAGAAAGGAGATGAGGGAGTAGAGTGTTGCTTTTCATGTAGAAAGGGATTCTCTCTTTTATTTGTCTGCATCTATGGAGAACTTTGAAATAGATGAGGCTCACTGAGATTATTACTGGATTAGGATCTCCTGCAGTTAAAAGCTATTTTGTATACTAACTACTGAAAGGAGCAGCGGGAGAGCAATTTTTTCACTGCTGTGGTGATTCTTATTTCTTTTCAGTTAATGTCTGTTAGAGTCAGTCCCTGTCTGTGGCTTCACACCCGTGATTTGTAATGGATGCCATAGTATTGCTATGACATATCACAACTTCTGATGTGTTAGATTACAACTCAAGTGGTGTCAGAATCAGAAACTAGATAATGATAATAAAGATCAGATTTAAATGATTACACATTTGAAAACATTTTTAAACTGTCCTTTTTAATTTTAGAAAACAACTTTTCTTCAATATCATCACAAGAAGAAAGGACAGAAACAGGGGAAAAGGTCCTTTATATACCTAGAAAATGCATGTACTTATGAAATATTTTTAAATTAAAGCCACTAATACAATGCATTTACTAGTCTCTCACTGAGTTTCATTTGTCTGCTTTTTGACCAGCACAGCAAAATTTCAACCAGTCACAAGCATTTTATTTCCCATTCAGTGTTATATTAAACACTAAATCAAATAAATATTTTCTCACTAAGTGGGGTGCTGTATTAGTATCAGATGTCTTTTGCTATTGTTTTTGGAACAGCTCCATGAGACAGTAAGGTTACTTGGGGATTATACTCTTGGGACAGTCTGATCAAAAAACCACAAGAGAGGCAACAGCTCAAGCTCTAGGAAAGAGAGGAGTGCTGCCCATTATGCAGCAGTAATCCCTGAGGTGTGATGAACAGCCCAGTGGTTCAGGAGAGAGCTTAGCTGTGTTTCTGGTAGGGCATTGGCAAGAAGGAAATCCAAAGAAGAAAGCAAAAGGAAGATTCTGAAATTCCTAAATGGCAGTGAGGGACCACTGCACTTAATGTTGTTTTTATGGCCTAGCCTCTTATAACAAACTGGTTTAACAGGAGTTTTCTACCAGAAATCTCCTTTTAAAATTCTTGGCCACTTATGCAATATACATTTTAATTTCCCATTACACGTTATGTCCCCAAAATCACAGTATGGATGTATTATGCCCATACATGAGGGACTATTTTATAAAGGTATTTTTAATGTCAGGGAAAAAAAAAAATAATGTTAAGAATTACACTGATGAGTGAACTCTTCTTTGAATTGTTTAATGGAGAAATTCCTTACTAATGTCCTGAGGGAACTGCTGACAGTGTGTAATAATTTCTGGTTCAGTGCAGCAGATTACAAGATATCTCACATTTTATGAAATTCAGCCATGTGCTTCTTTTGCACTTTGAGGTCTATTTGGGAGCTTCCTGGTACACACCCCAAAATGAAAGGGCCTACAACACACCTTCTTTTAGATGTAAAAGATAGCTGCGGCTGTAAGGTACTGTGTGACCTTCTGCTTTACTGCCTTCAGCTCCCAAAAGTGCAGCTTTTCTAATTATGTAGTGTTTGTTAAATTTGCCTTTGAAGTGAAATACAGTTATTTCTTGAGTTAAGTGGTGGAGAGTAAGGTTCACGAGAATGTATATGTGCTTCAGATTAAGCTATTTCATCTTTAGCATTCATCCCACCACTACCTCCTTTATAAACTTTTTTCTATTGTTTTACCTTTATACTTCTCATTACTGCACTGTCTTCTTTACCACATGTAAATACTGGCATTCAGTAAGAATTTCATCCATCTTGTGAGGACTTCATAAAACCAGAGAGATTATACCTAACTACAGCCATGCACCCATCATTCTGGATCACATTGAGCAGACCTGGTCTTCCCTACCCTCTGTCTCTCTTAGCCCATTTAATAGCAGGCACTGGAGCAATGTAATCTACATGCAAGTAGCAGAACAATTACTAAGTGGTTTCTTAGATGTGAAACTATAAAGAACAGAACTCTGGGAGAGTACAGGAGAAGTACAAAACCATTGTCAATACTCCCCTAACCTGTCCATAGTGTGAGGAACCCATCCAAATTTTCCTCATAGAGATACTGAACCCCAGTCTAGAATTTTGGACAATTTGTGAAGACCTGTCAGAGCATAAAAAAAAATAACGTGATTTTATAGGACTATTCAGTATTTCATTATGATAGAATACTGACAAACATTATTTAGCAGATTAGCACTTTTGTTTGTAGTTTTCAAAATGATGAGTTAATAGCCCATGGCTATACAGATTAATAGCTGCTTTTTCCCAATGATGTCCAGTGTAACACAGGCTGCCTTGCAGTTCCTAAAGTTGGAAGCTGAGGTAATTATAGCACAACGGAGAGAACACTACTGGTCAAAGAAAAACAACATGTTGTTTTTGAGGTCTTTAGTTACTGATTACCAGCAAAGTCTCATAAAGCACAGCTCTTTGACCTAAGAACTGCACATCCTTCTTAAATTGTGGTCTCTGATGGGGTAAAATAACTCTTGAAACAGAAGTTTATCTTCCTTGTGACACCTGGATCACAAGATCTTGAGAAAGCTAGATGCAAAAGTAAGACTTATTTCAAAGGTTAACATTTATTACAAAATTAAGAAGGATATAGTTTTATAGAGTTTATTACTCTTAATTTTTGCATTTCTTTTTTGCAACAAGGTTTTCTCACCTTGTTGTCACCTGCCTTGTGACCTCTAATGAGATGGTTACAAATTAGGAGTCAGCAGGAAATTGCTTAGCACGCACTCAGAAATCATGTGATTATATTTGCATGAGTCAAGAACATTTTCAGACTTCAGTAATACAGTGGTCATACTCACCCACTCCGGTGGAGAGGGGCAAGGCCTGAACTCCCAGGTACTCACATTCATGCCCATGCATCAGTCATCCCTACACAGCTGCAGGAGGCAGACACATGGAAGTGCTTGCATGTGAGTTAACTGCTTGTGGTGCAGTCATTTACATGTGTTGGTTCATCACATATATGCAGGGAAAAAAATGCAGGTTCAAATCAGTACAGCTGAGAGGAACAAAGGAGGTGAAAATAAAAGCCATTGTTGCCTGTAGAAAGTATTAGTCTTTGCTCTGAGCTCTGCATGTTCATATACTTTCTTGGATTGCACCATGTCCTTTACCATCACTTCTATTACAAAGAGGGATTCTCTGACTTGAAGAGAGCTTTGTGGAGTTATCTGAGCTACAGATTCATCACTAGAGAGCAATATGCAATAGTTCATAGGCTCAAGATAGCATTTCTCTGAACTGTCACTTTCCAGATGAGCTGTGGACAGGCTGCACTTCAGTTCGAACAGTTTCAATATAGGGCAAATTCAGCATTAGTCAGAAGTGATTCTAAGCTCATCCTATGTGACATGGAAGCACGAAAAAAATAATAGGATAGAAACTGTCCAGTTTGATGTTCATTTGCCAATTGTTTCCCTTGTTAAGGAGGAGAGCAAGAGATGGATGACTGCCTGGAGACACTGAAAGATGAGGAGGAAGCTTTGTGGGAGAACGTAGAATGCAACCGGCACATGCTGAGCCGGTACATCAATCCAGCCAAACTGACTCCATACTTGCGGCAGTGCAAAGTAATTGATGAGCAAGATGAGGATGAGGTGCTTAACTCACTTATGCTGCCCTCCAAAATAAACCGAGCAGGTAATTATTTTCTGAATGGCTACATCTACATCCCTATCTGAAGAGTGTTTTTTGCTAAGTCTGGAGGGAGCCTGTATTAAATGACAGATTATCAAAGGGAAACCCTATATTTCATTACATTAGATTTAATGTAAAGGGGGGAATTGGCTGCTGCTATTTTGATAATAATGGCTCTTTCCAGTGTTGTGCAGACTGGAGCTCACAGGGTTCATATTCCCATAAAAGCCTTGGCAAATATTTCAGTTAACACAAGCAGCAGCCACTGCCATTCCAAGAGTAGGTTTTCAGCTGTCTTGCCATGCTTTGTGATTTGTCACTGACGGGGCTGCCATCCTCGCATCTCAGTACTGCTGGGGAAAGGCTGCACTCAATAACATGTCTTTTGAAATTTCTGTTCCAGAGACCAATTTGCCCGCGCTCCTTCAGAATAACGATCAGCACAAACATAAAGAATATGTGGCATTACTTTATGAGTTCAGCTGAACTCAATTAATCAGATGGATTTTCCACTGTGCATTGCGGTGGTGGAGATGAACATTAAGCAGATTCAACTTCAGGGACACAGTACTTGCTTCTGCTGCTCATAGTGCTGATGTGTCATCTCTCTCTCCTCAGGCCGACTGCTGGACATTCTTCACACCAAGGGCCAAAGGGGCTATGTAGTTTTCTTAGAGAGTCTAGAGTTTTACTACCCTGAACTCTACAAACTGGTGACAGGGAAAGAACCTACACGGAGATTTTCCACTATTGTTGGTGAGTAGAATCAATCCCAAAGAAGGCTGTTGAAATAAGGACTATTTTGAAGACAGGCTTTGATTACTCAGCAAGAAATGGAAGTAAAATCTAATCTTGTACCAGCATTCTGCAGTTTTTCAGGCCCCTTCAATGCAAAATGTGCTGGCAACAGGTAATGTATAAAGAAAATGAACATGTCTGTTTTCTGAATGAAGCTGAAGAGCTTCAAATTGAATGATAGGCACTGCAAGAAATCTCAAGAGAAGAACATGATACAGTGGACTAAAATACTCTGATGACCTACAGTGTGCAGCAGGTTGGAATAATTCAGGTTAATTGTGCTTGTACAGATTCATTTTACTAAGTTTGTACTATTTCCAAAGGCCTGTCAGCATAGCTGAAACAGGACAAATGTAAAGGCTTCATACTGTATCTGGACAAGCTGTTTGCATGTATATTATGATTCTGGTAATAGTGTGCTGTGTAATATTTGTACTGTTGCCCTTTAGCTATATAAATGTGTATTTGTGCATATTCTCCACCTATGTAAATATTCCGGGACATATGTTTCTCACTCAGCTCTGCTGAGTTGTTAGATTGTATTGTTGTTAGATTGTGCATTGTTAGATGTTGATAAGATGTTCAAACATTTTCAGTGGAGGAGGGACATGAAGGCCTTACCCATTTCCTAATGAATGAGATAATTAAGCTTCAGCAGCAAGTAAAAACAAAAGATATGCAGCGCTGTGAGCTCTTGGCTAAGTCTCGCCAGTTGGAGGATGAGCGAAAGCAGCTAAAACTGAACAAGATAGAGCTGCTGACCTTCCAGGAGAGATACAACAAGATGAAGGAGGAGAGGAACAACTACAATGATGAGCTGGTCAAGGTGAAAGATGAGAACTACAATCTGGCCATGAGATACGCCCAGCTGAGCGACGAGAAGAGCATGGCTGTGATAAGAAGCAGGGACCTACAGTTAGAGGTGAGATAAATGCTCTGGGCAGCTTTAATCAGGAGCATCAATGGAGAATGCCTGTGGCATCTGGCAAAATGAGATCTCTGACAATAGTAAGGTGTAGAGCTCTCATTTGCTTTGCTTATTCAGATGATTAGAGCCATCACTGTACAGAAATGCCTACTGTAGTGTATTAATAGCAGGTAAGTTACATAGTTTTAATGGATTAGAAGAACATAACATACTTTAAAACATTTAACAAACTTTTAAAAATATAATTGTTTGCTAAAAACAATTTTCACTTTTCAAGCTCAATAATATCTTGGGGCTGTTATCTGGTTTTGCACTACAGCTGCTGGTGGTTTATTCAAAATGTCTCATATAGAGCATTGGAACAGCTTGAGACCATTTAGTAAATACAGAGAAGTGTTCCAAATGCCATAAAATTCATGCTTGTGTGTGTGTCACAGATGAAATGGAGTAAGCAACTACTTATAGCGGACACCGGGGTATATTTTAGAACCAATATTATCAGGCATTTTTCCCCATTTTGTTTTTTTTTCACAGAGTTATTTTTGTTATCTTGATATTATATTGATTTTTCACAGAGTTAATCCCCCACCTCCACACTGCATCCTTTTGGGGTCCACATACTCTTCCCACAGGGAGATTGCTGCTGGTGCAGGATGGTTGGGTAGAGAGTTGTGTCAATTCATACTTTGCAGCTGCTGCCCACAGTCACCAGTCACAGACATTACATGCCAAGGTCTCTGGGCATCTCCTGGCCTTTATCTCCATGTATCCCTCTGATCTCCAGGCTATTCCCTCACTTTAAAACCTTCCTCCAGCCAGGATCATCATCATCTTCTTCTCAGGCCCCCTTTTGTCTGAAAACACTTTTTCTTTTTGGGAACCTCTCTTTCCTATCCAGAACTAAAAAGCCCATATTTTTCACAATCCCAATAGTCTATGTGCAAAAACACAATGTGTGACCAGCCTCCTAAGTGGTCTTTCTATTTAATTTTCATTCATTTATTGGAGGATTGATGAAGGGCCACTTTTTTTTTTAGTCCAGGTGTTATCAAAATTTACATCCAGGCATACCAGTTGTAGCTAGCAAGTAGCAGGCTTCCACCTGAGAGTTCAACAGTTCAGTTGTGGACATACATTGCACACACACATACACCCAATCATCTGCTGCTTGTTAGCATTCACAGTTTAAGCTACTTCTTCTACCTATGGCACTACATCTTCATGTTGAAGTGAGTTTTCAGAGCAGTAAATAGCAGAACTAAGAATATTTTTTTTTTCCTTTTTTCTTTCTCCATTTCACTGCTCCCTGGCTGCTCTAGATTGACCAGTTGAAACACCGTTTGAACAAGGTGGAAGAGGAATGCAAGCTGGAGAGGAATCAGTCTTTGAAGCTGAAAAATGATATTGAAAACCGACCCAAAAAGGAACAAGTCCTGGAGCTGGAACGGGAAAATGAGATGATGAAGACTAAAATCCAGGAGTTACAGTCCATCATTCAGGTATAAAAGCAGGTTGCTACATTTAAAATTCCAGCCACTTCAGCTTATCCCTCATGCTTACCCAGATGATGGATTCATCAGGCTTCGACTACTACTTGCCTCCAGGTACCCTCACACCTTCCAGTATTTTTCACATACTCTACATCTCACAACCTGCCTCAGAGGCTACCCTTCAGGATCTAAGTATCTGGAGGAGGCTGTGAGAGTGGGACAGAGAAAAAGCAGGTGATGACAGCTCCCATGTGAATTTGTAAGGGACAGGGAGTTGAGTACATAACAGGGAAACTGGTAAGTATCAACAAGAGGAGATGGCATGACCTCCAGTACTGCTGCTCACCTCAAACTCAACAAATACCACTGCTATAATACAATGAGTGAAACCTCTACCTGCAAAGCTACAATAAACCTAAGTGCAAAGTTCAGAAGAACAGAAAGTTGATCACATAGCTCCCCACTACTTTAACTACTGTACTGCTGGTACAAACACATGTACAAGGAGGAATTCTACCAAAAAAAACCTAATAAATCAAGCTGTACATGAGAGACTGGCTCTTTGAAGGTGCAGAGTGCAGCTGTTTAAATGCTGAGCATTCAACTCCATGACTCAGCCCTGCTGTGGCTCTTAGTATCAGTCTGTCACTACAAAGCTGTGTTAAAACAGCCAGCCCAGAAATTTCTAACAGTGGCTTTGTGTACCCTGGCTTAGGCTGTTGTCATATCTGTGCCAAAAACTCTTATCAAAGCAGAGGGTAGTAAAGGTTTCTGTACTTGGGTGGTCAGTAGTTACCAGAATGTGCTATAGAATGCTGCTGTAACTTGCACAGGGATTTTAACGATCCTTTGTTTGGGCAGACAGGGAAAAAGGATGATATGCGGCAAACTTAGCACTGTGTTATTCTGTGAAGAGCTTAGCCAAATATTAGGATATATGAGAGAATGCTTAGTTAGCACTTTACTGGAAATCCTTGTGGCATTTTAAAATGAGAAAAAGTTATCAATAGAATGTGTTTCAGAAATGGCTGTAGCCTCTAGTAGTGCCTAACAATTCTTAGTTCTAATACAAATCCAATTCCAAGGTTGAAAAGGGTTGTAGTACAGAAGATTCTAGGAGTTCTGGTACATGCGGAATCTCTTATATTGATTGAAAAGGTCTTACAGTACCTAAAGAAACAGAGAAGTAATAATGAAATAATTAAAAATAGGTTTGAAATTTTCCTAACTGAAAGGATAAATATTTTTTTTTAGAAAATATAATTCCTTTAAAAATACTTAGCTATACTTAGAAATACTGGGCAAGCAAAATGTCACTGAAATCTCCAACTTAGTCTAGGTAATTTTAAAACTAATTTATTTGATAGAAGCTGCTCTCACAATCTGGTTAATTTTAAATCTGAAAGAAAAAATATTGCTGGACACTATAGAAAATGAAGCTATGGTATAAGCTACTCCAGGCATGTTTAATATTCTCTGAGCACAGCCCTGTAAATCCTGTGCATGCTTTAAAAATTCCCTTGTATGTTTTCTTAGGCCCTGCTCTTTGGGAAAGGGTGTTTTTTGTGCTCAGTGAGACCTGATTAATAGAGAAGAGTTTTGAATGCAGGGCTTGGAGTGAAGAATTGTCACTGCATCCAAAATGGATCAAATTATAGCCAGTAAAATAAAACAGTAGAACAGATCCTTCATCAGACTATTCTGACAGCAAGACAGCCTTTATTCATCTTTTATGACACTATTTTAAAATATGAACAAATGTCCATCTCTTCTCCTGTTTTCCCATTGCAATACCACATTCATTTTCTATTGTTCTTGTTTGTTCCTGTCTTTCTTCCTTTTCTTCTTGCTATGCTATTTTCTCTTTCCCTGTCCTGTCTCTTAAAAATGTCTTTCCTCAGGCTGACAAGCGGAGTTTGCCAGATTCGGACAAAGCCATTTTGGATATTCTGGAACATGACCGTAAGGAGGCCCTAGAAGATCGTCATGAGTTGGTCAACAAAATCTTTAATCTTCAAGAAGAGATTCGTCATGTTGAGGACTTGAGAGACAAGGTGAGAAATGGAAGGATAGAAAGACAGAATATCTCAGGCTAATAATACTCATAAAACCTCTGAAAGCAGCGGCAATTAACAGTGTGTCATTTCCAGTATCTTGAAGAGAAAGAAGATTTGGAGTTAAAGTGTTCAACACTAGGAAAAGACTGTGAGATGTACAAGCACCGTATGAACACTGTGATGGTACAACTAGAAGAGGTGGAAAAGGAGCGAGACCAGGTATCTAACAGTTTAAGTGGGAAAAATTAGTGCCAAAAGCCTGTATCTTTTATGTGCTACTTTGGGGAACTGTGGGTAATTGTACCCAAAATGCCATTAAAAAATACTTACAAGAAATTGCTATTTGTTGAAATTTGCATTACAGTAATTACACATAAGATGACATTGGGTTGCTTCCATAGCATAGCATCTGACAGACAGGACCAACATCTTAACAACAGCTATTACAGGCTTTATATTAGTGTCAAGTCATCCAGTTTGTACTCTGGACCATTTTGCCACCAACCAAGAGGGAGTTGGAAATAAATCACCATAATCATCATAAATTTTAATGGTACTGCTGTGGCACATCCTGGTCCTAACTGCTGTATTAATTGGAGAATGGTTACCAGTTCAGAAGTCCCCATTCCAAATAACATAGGAACAAAACCAGCACCTTACAAACAAAAACACCAGGTGCCCTGGGCAAAAGAGGTTTTTTTCTCTCCACTGCAGGCATTCCGTTCACGTGATGAGGCTCAGACACAGTACTCACATTGTCTCATTGAAAAAGATAAATACAGGAAGCAGATTCGAGAGCTAGAGGAGAGAAATGATGAACTCCGCATTGAGGTGGTACGGAAAGAAGCTTGCATCGTAAACCTGGAGTGCAAACTCCGACGGCTCTCTAAGGACAATAACTTTCATGACCAGGTAGGGCTGAGGAAGAAAGACATGAGTTCTTTTTTTTAAGACTTTCTTTTAGAAACATTTTGGTGTTGAAGGGCAAGGGGACTTTTCTAATCCCCCCCATGGATTAACTGAAAACAATTATTTCCTTCTACTAAATGTTCATGGTGTGTGCTTTCCAGTACAGTGGGGTTCAAAATGTCTCTACCATGCACATAGCTTCTCGAAGGCTAACATTCTACAACTTCATTTTAAATGGAAAGAAACGCATAAAGGTAGTTTCTACACTTTTGTGGAAACTACAAGTACTTTTGAGGAACATGCCTCAGTGAACAGAAATCCTCACAAATGTCAATGTAAATTACTGATGTGGCTCTGAGGCCACATTCTGCATGAGCTTCTGAAACACTGGAGTCACAGAAAGTTCAATCAGATTACTCTAAAGGGAACTTATGAGGAGTTGTACCAAACTGGTCTCATAATCATAGAATCATAGAATCATAGAATGATTTGGCTGGAAGAGACCTTCAAGATCATCAAGTCCAGCCATTAACCCT
>JANHGL010000592.1:104694-133303 GCA_024611195.1 Ceyx melanurus
TGGATCCAGCGAAGCACACATCCATCCAAGCCATAGGCAGCCAGTTTCTGCAGGAGAATGTTATGGGAAACAGTATTAAAGGCTTTGCTAAAATCAAGATAGACAACATCCACAGCTCTTCCCTCATCTACTAGATGGGTGCCTTTAAAGTACAGGCCCATAACCTTGTTGTAACTAGTGTAACTAGCATTCTGGAAGTCTAAACCCTCTCTCCAAGGAGCTTCAGAAGTTTGTGCAGTGTGCTTCTCCCAGAGGATGCCCAGGAATGCAGCAATGCTGAGGTATGATCAGTAGCAATAGTGCCTCACCCCTTCCTCCACTGCCATAGGCTATCGGAAGCTGCTGTCAGAACTGGAAGAAGGACTGATCACTTCAGGGGACTCATTTCATATCCGCTTGAATCTGAACATCTCCAGTCAGCTGGACTGCTGTTCCCTGTCAGTAAAATGTGATGAGATCGTTCATATTCTTGACACCATGTACCAGGGGAGGTATGAGTGGCTCTGTGCCAGAGTTGATCCCTTCACCGACAGGGACATGGAAACGGGGACCATTCCCAGCTACAGCAGGTGAGTGCAATGCTGAGTGACCATGACAGAGAGCTGTGCTTCTGTAAACAGGGAAATTAATAACTGCTGGAAAGAAAGAGGTGTATGTCTTAATATTCAAGATAAGACCTGGTGATGTTAAACTGTAATATGAACTATGAAGCTTTAGAAGCTCCAGATTTTATCTGAAAGAATAATGTGGGTTTGTCAAAAAGTATCATAAGAAAATATGCCATGAAGATTCTTTAATCCTGAACTGCACTGAAGTCATTATTTTGTTCCTGCGTTTACTGTGGGGTTCAGTCAGTCCTTACTGCTGTTTCTATTTCATTCTTCTGTAGGCACAGTCCCATTGCAATCCAGCTTTCTTCTGAGTGGTTTCAAAGACATTTTGATCTATGTGACTCCATCCTTTCTTTCAGAGCCCAGCAGCTTCTTCTGGTGAAACTGCAGCGGTTGATGCACAGAGGTAGCAGAGATGAGACAGAAAGCTCATATAATACCCTTCGGGCACTCCGGGTAAGTATCTACAAACAAGGCCTTTTTTACACCTGATACTCCACTGCTGCTTGTTGTTTATGTTAATTTTAGAAGAAGTTATTTTTTTTCACTCTAAGTAGGTTCTGATTGTGCCAGATAATGGGCACATTATGTTTGCTTTAAATAATACCGTCCCTGGCAATGGACCTTGCTCTGGCACACTATTAACCCTTGCAGCTACAAGGGAGTATACTTTAGAAGTCTAATATATGTTTTGTGCCTTATTTAATCCTTTCCATTCTTTGTCTGTAAGCTTCTAATGCACCTTCATACCCACCTGTGGAAGAAGATGTGTCCTTGGAGTTAATAATTAGAATTATTTCTCTTCTACTGTGAACAAGCATCCAATCCACAGAGTAATCATTGTTTCATATTAGAAAGATCTGTCTCCTCCAACCTACATGCTATGGAGAAAAGTGGCATTATCAGGTCTTCACACAACAGCCATGCCAATTTGTCCTTTTCCCTCAGAGAAAGTGATTTGATTTTTTCTTTCTTTAGACACAAGAATTCCATCTTTAAATAATGAAAAACTTTCCATTGTATTAATTACCATAAGTTACTTTGTGAACTAGGGAGACAAATGCTTCTAACACTTACAGAGATACTGTAGCCAATGCTTGTATTTTACTTCAGTCAAGGTTAAGTGTCATGCATTCCTTTGTCCTTCAGTTCCCACTGATCAAAGGGACAGAGATCACTGGCAGAGATGCGACTGAAAGCAAAAGCTTTGCATACAACTTCTTGGTGTGGAAATTACCTCTTTCATAAGCCATAGTGAGCAGTCTCCTGTGAAGAATGTGTGATAGCAGTATACAGAAGCAGTGTTTCTCAGTGTAGCCCAAGCTATGTCTACTGTTTGCTTAGAACATTGTCTTTGGGACAGATACTAATCAATAACTACCTCTTTTATTGGAAATGTAAAACACCTGCTTTTGATTATTCTGTTTCTCAAATATAGTGATTAAAGAAAATAATAATAAAAAAAAAAAGAAAAAAAGAAAGAAAAACAAGTAAAGAAAGGGTAAAAAAGATGGAGGAAAATAAAAATTTCTGTCGTTTTTTTTTTCCTAGAATACATTGCAGCCAGAGGAGCCTATGCCACAGAATGACCCAAAAGCCAGCCCTCGCCTGTCCAGAGCAAGCTTTCTTTTGGGCCAGATATTACAGGTAATAAAGTTCAAATCCTCAATGCCATGTGTGAAAGAGTGGATCTGAACAGCAGATATTCTTAGGCTATCCCAATTGTCCCAGAAACCCCACCTCGGATATAAAGATTGTACCGGATTTATTCTTATCAAAAAATATATTTAATACTTGAAAAAGATAAACAGTTTGTATTTTCTAACTGCTCTTGTGACACAGAGTATTTTTTTATAAAGTGTGTACTTTCCATTACTGATGGGGCTTGATGAATCAAACATGTTTGTCACCAGAGGCTGAAATGTGTTTTGCTTGAACCATAAGGACAAACCCATTGAGCTATACCAAACTCCAAGTCTGTGAGATAAAGGTCCATCAGAAAATAGTCCTTTAATTGTAGGTCAGTGACTCTGAGTGTGACAGAGACTGAGTGGGTGAAAGATAAAACCTTGTGAAGGAAGATGGTTGTGAAGGTTAGCAAATACACAAGAGGAGGAATTAATGTTTGAATAAAGGAATAGTTGGATGGATGGGAGATGAAAGCTTCAAATCTATTTCACAGGGTAAAAATGTGCCATTTGGGAGGTTTTAAGTCCCTCTGGTACAGCAAAGAAGAGACATTTTTGGGCATAACCTGTGACACGTTTCTGCAAATACTGAGAGTGGGTGTGCTACTCTGCTGTAGATACATCAGTGATTGTACTGGAGGTAGCTCTGCAAAGGAAAAAACATACTCTTAAGAGCAGAGAACAAAATAAGAAATCCCAAAGGGGATTAACAAAGGCTCTGAATCAGCTCTATGATATTTAAAGAGCCTTAGAATTCAGTCAGCAGATCCATGGAGTGTTCCCTTTGATAGACATAGGCAATTCAGATCTCACAGATAACAAGTGTGGGCTGATGAATACATGGGAGAATAATGAATGTAAGAAACTGTTTACTTTTCCAGTTTGTCAGTAGGTCTGAAAACAAATACAAGCGTATGAATAGCAATGAGCGAGTGCGTATTGTCACTGGTTGGCCCTCTGGGCTGGCACGGACCTCATCAGAAGCAAAGAAGCTGTTTCCTGATAAACTGGAAGGTATGGATTTAAAACAGTGATAGCTTTTACACACATGCACTGAAATAAATGCCTACACAAAGGTTTATATAATAACATGGCTGTGAAAAAATGTCATAGGTCTTTCCTATTACTAGCCTCTGTGGTCCACTCTGTGCAAAATTTGACAGCATTTGTGACCAAAACTGATCTTGCTATAAGTGCTTGGGGCACTAAGCCCTCATGAGCAAATTTAGGGCACTGAAGCTTCCTGTTTGGTTGGCAGCTCTTCCTAGGTGCTTTCTTGCTCTTTGTCCAAAAACATTTAATTCAAAGTAAGTTGAGCTAATAAGCAGAAAGATTCTCCAGGCAAGTGTCCTGTTCAACTATGAAATACTCTCTTAAGAGCAATGGGTACTTGAATTATTTAGTATTAGGTTGAATATCATATTATTGTATATATAGTAAAGACAGTGCTGGCAAAAGAGAAGGGCGGACCAGTATGACTAACCACATAATTTCTGGTCCATGTATTTCTCTTTTTCTCCAAACACTGATGGAGAGGAAACCAGAGGATAAATGTCTTGTTCTTTACTTAGATTTGGATTCTGAAAGTGAAATCAATAAGAAGCTCAGTCTGATCCCTTATAGTTTGGTGAGACCAATCCACTGTGAACGCAGGCGCCCTGTACTTTTCACTCCCACCATGCTTGCCAAGACCTTGGTACAGAAGCTTCTCAACTCTGGAGGTGCCCTGGAATTCAACATATGCAAGCCAGGTAATGGGCTAAAAGAGGATCATGACTCAACCCTCAGTGTGGGAAGTACAAAGAGAGATATGCACACACACGTAGGGGCACGCATATGTAATAGTTTCTCGAGGTACTTCAAGTCATATAAGAGTTATTTGTAGCTACAAATCTTGTATTTTGATAATATCTGAGATATTTGAATGTTTTTGAGACAGCCAGTGCACATGGTTATGAGATTCTGTGTCTACGAATATTTTCCATATATATGCTGTGCGGTTGCTAGGATGCCCCTGAGAGACTGAAATGCTGAGTGCTCTTTCTGTTTGCATACTGCATATCTAGGCAATGTGAAATTTTGATTAATTTGTTTCTAGTATTTGCTATTACGAGGAATATCTTCCCTAGAGCGACTTTAGGGTTCTATCTCGTCTAAGGCTGTGAAGATTGTGCATTTGATCTACTTGAAAGACTGATTTTCTTCCATGTTAAGTATTTACTATTAAAGGAGTATGAAGTACCATGATTGCTGTAGGGCAGGATTGTATACAACACAGCATTAAACATAGCTGACATTTCATTTTTACACCAGTACTGAGTACCCACGGCATAGTACACAGTCTTACAGTTATCCAGACAGAGAAACTGTAAAGTTAAGTGCTATAATAAATATCCCCTGTCTTGAAACATAAAACAAAAGCTTTGATGTAGAGATGCAATTCACAGGGGGACCAGTATCACACATTGCAACCTAAGCCAATTTTTTTTTAAACTTTAAACAGAAATGTGGAAACACTAAATCCTTGTTTTAGAAGCCTATACTGAAGAGACCTTCTTTTTTTAGCACTTCTCAGCATCCTCTGGCCTTGAAATGTTACTATATAACATTAGGTGCTGGAATTGTATTTACTGTTTTAATTTAATGCCTTCATAGTGTTGTAGTAATTGCCCAAGGACTCATTGGTGCAGGATATAGCTGAGATGCTCAGCTGTGATCAGATTAGGATTTAATTTAATTCAATGGAAGAAATGAGGCAGGTGTTAAGACAATTCATTGCTCTTCTTTCTCTGAAACATCCTTACATCCTATGTGAAGTACCATTGGATCGTTTTGTAGCTGTTGTGTTGTAATCTTGACTTTGTCCTCCTCTGCATCTCTTTCCAGATATTGTAACAAAGGAAGAGTTCTTAAGGAAGCAAAGAACAGAGACTATCATTTTCAGCAGAGAAAAGAACCTGAACACATACGAATGTATTGTACCTGCCAATATTGAGGCTGTCACTGCCAAGGTGCTTAGAGTACTCAGTATCCCTTCAATGGGCTGTCTGGGAGTCTGCCTGCAGTTTGTGTCTCTTCTTGAGTAAGAGACTAACCACTTCACAGTTGCATGTTCTCTCTCTTGCCCACCTTTAATCTCAGATTTGTATTTATTTCCCAAAATGTCTTGTATTTGTGCTCTTGCTTTGTCTTTTCTTTTTCATCCTCAGCCATATCCTTTTACATTCTCACTCATTCCCCGTGATGACCCACACTGATACAGAAAAAATATTCTTTCATTTCTATGCTCCATCCCTTATTCAATTCCTTTTCGTAAGTATATATGAATGCCTGAGAGAGTAAGAAATACAAGGACCTAGACAAAAGAAAAGATAGGCTGAAACACAGACACGGGGGTGTACAGTACAAAGATGGCAGTGTCAAACACAAAGATCTTGTATCAAGTGGAGTAGATTTGTTGCAAAGCATGGAAAAAGGGGAATTAATGTTTTTTTCTCTCACAAGCAGATGCAGTAGATGTTCTCTCTGAACAAAGAGGAAGTATGTGTGTTTGTTTACATTTGTAAACTCTGTATTTTATCATACTCTACATCTTTAGATCAATCCATTTCTATTTTAAACCTTTTCAGAAAGCTATTAAGCTCGGCAATTATTTGACTGACTAGTTTTAAATCATTAGGAGGAGTTTGGACTTTAAAAGTGTATTTGATTAAAAGGTTTTAAATCCGTACAATGGTAAATGGAGAGCTTTTCAGCTGACCCCATAAGGTATAGGTACCTTTATCTTGAGATTCCACAGCAGCGAATGTTCCTTTGTGACACTGTTATGACTTTGTTTTTAGAACAAGCATTGTCTCCTGGAAGCTGGAATAAGCTGCACAAAGGATTTAATCAAAGCCAAGATATATCCTATTGTTCTTTTTATCAGAGTCTCAGAGAAAAACATCAAGAGGTTCAGGTAACATTT
Organism: Ceyx melanurus; assembly: GCA_024611195.1. Classification (NCBI taxonomy): domain Eukaryota; kingdom Metazoa; phylum Chordata; class Aves; order Coraciiformes; family Alcedinidae; genus Ceyx; species Ceyx melanurus. The sequence continues at coordinate 110,961 of JANHGL010000592.1, forward strand.
CAAACCCTTTGCATATTTGATATTCTGTCTTATTCAGTGAATAATTCTCTAGTCCAATAATGCTCTCACTGAGAGAAAAAAAGAATCTCTTCTCATCTGGTGCTTATATATGACCTATTTCCTCCTGTGACTCCTTCCTGAAATCTTACAACTTGAGAAAGTAGAAATTCCCCACATCTAGCACTCTTCCACTGTCACTGATAGCAATGAGCATTGTGGGAGCATGAGACTGAAGAGTAGGTGGTCTTCTCCATGTTCAGCATTCCCACAGTATTTCTTAAGGTAATTCCAGCTGGAGGAGGAAAGGTGGTAAACACTTGCACTCTCCCTACATTCAGTCCTCTGGAATTGTTTCCCCATAGCAAGTATTTTTCCTTGAAGGCAGTATGGAGATAAGGGGAGAATAGATCTGGAGTAGCTCAATTCTCCACTGCGTTTATTGCTTGCATAAAGTCAGTGGAAAATAAATTCTTGATGAGACAGCTGGGACTGCAGGATTAACTTAATATGTAAGATACTTATTTTGGTTTGCTTATTTGATACAGGAAACTGTTGCCAAAGCCAGAGACTGAAGAGGAGTTTTTACGTATGTGCCGTCTGAAGGAGAAAGAACTGGAAGCACTTCCATGCCTTTATGCCTCTGTAGAGGCAGATGCATGGAGCAGTATTGAAGATCTTATCCGAACAATAAAAGACAGGATTGGAGAAGAGCAACGTAAAACCATCTGGATAGATGAAGATCAGCTATAAGAAACAATAAATGGAGCTTTTTGCTGAAAAAAGGACATACCCAAGTGGAGAAGGGGCTCACGGAATTCTCTGTTTAGGTGCCCAGTGTTCATTCCTGTTTCACCCTTGCTGCCTGGGGACTTCCTGCTGGCAGAATGCATGTATGGAATGGACCTGGAGCTGTGTTGAATAGCCAATGTCTCAGATGCTGGGGATCTAGGATGTGGGTCAGACCACAGCCACCACCACAACTTCTGAGCCACCAGCAGCTCATAAGGGACAGCAGCTGTTTAAAATGTGAGAAGGACAAAGATCTTGAGAAGGAGCTTGGGTTAATTTATTATGTTAAAGATATGGATCTCATTTGGCTCATAAAAACTTCTGATGAGACCAAATAAGTGGAATCTAAGAGAAATAAAGGAAGGGGATTGGGATAAAGGATATGTAATTGAGATGTGCCTCACACACCCTGAGGTGAGATATTGAACATACACAATTGAGGAAGCTGAAGCTTGGTTGGTAGAAACAGTAACACTACCACTGATGGCCATGGCAACTCTTGTAGCCCTGTTTCTCCATAACCATTTTATTCAGAAGAGTAGAAAACAGCTATGCTTCCTGGCATTAATTTAAACTTCAATTTTCCCTTCCCTTTTAAGCCACACTTTTATTTAACTTTTTTGCAGGTTTCCTCTGTAGTCCTGCCACTTGCAGGAAAACGACTTCACTGTTCCATTGGCACATCAGATCTTTCCAGATCTGCCAATGTTGCATTTAGTTTATCCCTGCCTCTGCATTGTATTTGTTTGTACACCTTTCAGGTTTGTTTTTTTTTATTATTTTTTAATTATGGAAAATATCATGGTGCCTTTTTCAGACAACAGGTTTCTCTGTTTCTCCACTGAAATCTATATTTCTCTACAACATCATCGCCTGCCAACATGCCTGCTCTCAACAGGAGGGACTGTTCTGAGAAGAAGAAAAGGAGAATTTCATAAGCCAGTAATTGCTTTGAACCACTCAGTCCTTGACCTTTCTGCCATGATTGACAACAAGGAGACCAGCAAGCATCACACTGTGCTGTGGCCAAGTAGGATAATCTTTTCAAAAGCGTGTACATGACTTAGAAGACCACATCCCATTTTCAAAACCACTTAACTCCTCAGAGAGTTTAAGTTTCACTGATAATGAGTGGGACTTAGACTCCTAAATCTCTTCAGTCTTCTAAGTTTTTTCCTCTATACATTAGGTACTGTATTGAGACTACCAAATTGATTCAGTAAAACTGACCAGATAATGACTTGCACAATTGCTGATCTGAAATGCAATAAAAATTTACTTACAGATGAATTGTATATCCCATTATCCTTAGATCCTTGATTCTTTGCCATATTCCTCCCTTTTAAGATACATTTAATAACAATTTTACCTTTGCTTCTGTGTTCATCCCAAGTTCCTCATCTTGGTGCTTCAGGCTGACATGCATCGGCTGGCAATAAAAAGATAAACAGAATCCAAGCAAAACTTCTGGCCTAGTTGCTCTTGACAGATTAACTGCTACGTTGTTTATGCAATGAGCTTCTGATGTTGTGGGTGTCTCTCAGGTAGACTGGGTCAGTGTATGTTGGCTTGTGTGATTGTGCTTTTCTGCTCTTCTCTTTTCTGCACATCATTTTTTAACTAATGGTATCTTCTAGAAGTCATTTATGTCACTTTACATTTAATTTCTGCTGCTGTGTTTCTCAAATTATTAATTTTTGAAAGACTGTTGATATCTAGCATTTCTTAGAGAATAGCTCTTTACCTGCCCAATGCCATCTGTTTGGACTGTGCAAGCAGGGGATACTACTATTTTTCAATCTCTTTAAAAAGTACAGACTGCATACACAATTTGCAATTCCCTCCAGGGCAAAGAATAACAACCAGTTGGGGTATATATAGAACAAATTGGATGATTCTTCAGAGACTCTCTGTAGCTCAACCAGATATAAGAAAGCATCAATTGGAAAAGCTAAGCTTTCCAGGAGCATTTTGCATTCATTCCAAATATCCTGATAACCCAACTTTATGTAACAGCTGCCTGTGGTTTGTTACTGCCCCTCTTGTGATAGTTTTTGAGTCCACAGCTGAGCAATGGGAGGGACTGTAAGAACACTTCTCAGCTGCTTCAGCAAAAAGTTCAGCCAGGTTAGTGTCAGATCCCTTCAGGAGCAATCAGCTGACTGCTCACCAGACAGAACTCATAGGATGTCCATGTCCCACTGGCTGTGCCGCAGGGATCAGTAACATCTGGTGGAATGTCTAGAACAGATGGCTAGTGGGGCAGGGAGGATGAAGTACCTCAGACTGCCATCGTTGTTTCTGCAGTGAGCTTCTCTCACCACAGCTTTATTTATGAGCCTTCTTTGCCTGGACAACAGTTGTGAATGTGATTTATCTCACTTAACTTTAGACATAGGAAAGGTATATGCCAAAGTCTAACAGAAGTTCCTTTTACAATGAATGGAGATACACCTCCAAAGAGCTATTTATCTAACTTACTGTAGATGGCTATCTAAGGATAAGATGAATTGCCCTCTGAACTGTCTGTTGGGTTTTTTTCATGGACTATAGAAAGAAACCAGAGAATTAGACTGGCCTTTAGCATTAAGTTTTTGGATCTGTAATTTAGGACAGCAAAAGCACCTTATGGGAAAAGTGGAAGAAGAGATTGAGGCAAAGAAAACAAGAGATCTATTTCTGTGGAACAAGAGAGGAGTGAATACATGGAACAGACTTTTCTTTTGGGCATCTGAGTGCATCTCCTGTAAATTCCCAGCTCTGCAGATAGTTTAAGGCATTGTGGTTTTCTGCTCTTAGTGCAAAGCAACCAGACTCTGTTAAGTGAATTTCACTGGCAGAGCTGTGTTCTGTAGCCTGCATAACCCTCATCAGTCTTTCACTCAGAAATAAAGGACTGAAAACTATATTCCCTCTTGACTTCTGGATGTGAACTCAAAAAGCAAAACTACCACTGGAGCACAGTCCCAGAACAGCAACAGAGGCAAAGTGGCCATTATCATTTACACTAGCTGAGGAGGTGACTGATCAAGATCCAAACACTGTCCATCTAAACTGGAAGAAATTAACCTCTGTATCTTTTGAAATATATTCATATCTACAGGCTTGAAAAGAGGCCATGAATTTCTCTAAATGTCAGTGTTGGAGTCAGTATGGATTCCAGGCCCTGAACTAGCAGATTTGAAGTACAAACCTGAAACTTGGGCTGTAGATTGCTTCAGTATTTTTCATTCTGTTAAATCTCACTTGTGAGGTATTGCTTTAAGCTACCAGCTGCCTCCCTCCTCACATATCCATGTAACATATACAAAACCAGGCTCCTTAATGCATAGACAAATGTCCACCTAGGTGTAACTAGCTTCAGTAGTGCTGGTGTGGTTGAAAAACTGGAAGCAATGATTAAGAAAACTAAATGGAAATTGTAGATGTTGTAAATGTTTGTTGTAAACAGTATCACAGCTGAATTCAAAGCAGACTCTCAGACTGATCCTATGAAAGTGAAAAGATGTGACAAGTTTTATGTTGGAATCTTCTTTTTGTTTTGTTAAACAGCACGTAGTATAATATTTGTGATCAATAACTGGTCTTGCAGGTACCACTGAAATTCAAATAAATTCTCAAACTCAGTCTAATAAAAGAAAATTCAAGCTGTAGAGCCCAGTTTGAATTGGATACTGTGCCTGGACACCAGAGTTCAGAGCTGCCTGACAGAGACATGTCTGGGTACCAGTTGTTCATGTCTATCTAAGGTAAGCAAAGTTTACATAAATCCTGTTTAAAATCAAATCACTCAAGTTTTTAAATTGAAGTATTGGAACATTTATCATAAATTTGTATTTTAAGCTAAAAAAGGGACTTAACAGAAAGTGTTGAGGTGTTTGCACTATATTTGGCATGCTACTTTTTCTGTAAAAAGGTATCAAGCATAGAATAATAACCACCTTTTAAAATATATTATAGGAAAATACTTCCCTTTAAGAGCTCACAATAACTTGTTGAAAATGTTTCAGATTGGTCTTTGGAAAATATCTTAGAAAAATTTGCCATTAGAAAATGCAATTGGAAAATTTTCAGTGAAATATTCCTCTGTTAGAAAATGTGTTTTCATTCAAATAAATTTTCTATGGAAATCTTTCCATTCTAACATTTCATTTTTTAAAAAATATTTAAAGTATTTGAGTAATACTGAATCAATTATTTTGAATATTTCACATGTATTCAATCTTTTACCTAATTTTATATATTTTTTTAATAATTGAAATATTTTTTAAAGTCTACATTTAAACATTTTATTTGATTGAAACATTTGTGGAAGGAAATGTATTTGATGTTTATATACTATAAAATAATGGAAGTAATAGCTTATAGCTATGAGATGGTGGTATAATGTCTATGATCTTGAGAAAAAAATCAAACTGAATCTGGCTTTGCATTTTGTTTAATTCTGCTGCTAAAATGATGTATTATGTAAGTCAGTATCGTGCAGTTCAGCACATTGGGGAATTGTTGCAGGTAAAAATTTCATGCAAACTTTATTACATAGAATTTGATATTCCTTTGAATCAGGAATCTGGCTGGAGGCTACACTGTCAATCGGTCTGTCTGCACCACAGACAGCTCTGGCAGCACAATTTGCAAGGGAGTAGGAACACACATAAAGCAGACTTTGCCTACGAACTGGAGATAGTTGCCAACGCTGGAAAAGTGCCTGTAAACCTGTTAGAGGTTTCTGGAGTCTTTTATGCCAAGCTATTTTCATGGCCTAGGGTTTGAAATCCTGTAGCAAGGATGAAGTCAGAGAGACACTCTTCAGGTAGATTGACTTCAGCTCTGAGAGGTTCAGATTGTGTGAACACTGGAGCTGTCACACGTCTTACAACACTGCATGGGCACATAAGGCTGAGATCTTTAAGCAGCAGTTATTATGCTGTCCCCTGTAGACTGGAAAGGCAAGACACAGTCAGGGGTTTGGGACATCTGAGAGAGCAACATTCTAGGATTTTGCAATTATTGAATTGAGTACTCCAAGCCATTCATCATTAATCAGTTTATACTGCGAATCCTGTCAAATGTATTCCCCTTCAGTGCAGTTACTATCTCCCTTGCTCTCATTCAGTTCTGAAAACAGAATAGTGTAGCACTTTTTTTTGGTGCTATATTCCATTAAAAGGTACACAAAATTTCAACCAAGGGATTGTGATTCTTTTCTTATGAGTTACTTTGTTTTCATTTATCGGGCTTCCTCGTTTTCTAGAGTTCTTGTTTGCTCTCCACTCCAGGTAATGTGTGATTTGACTCAGGGTTTGTAGCCCTGAGATCCTTCATCAGAGCATTACTCTATGCAGTGGAAAAGGAAAGGAAACTGTAAATTGAAACTGTGATTCTAGAAAAACCATGGAATTTACCAGACTTCTCTGTAGAAGAAAAGGGAGGCTCTCCCATGGATCCATCCAATGTTACTTTCGACTTCAGAGATCAAATCCAAGTGTGATTTTTAGTTCAAGCACAGTGAATAGGGAATCTATGAATCTTTTGTTCTGGCAGCTTGGATGGCAGTATAATCATTGCCTGGGACATCCCTCCTGGCATAGCAGGAGTTACACTGACACTGTGACACTGCTGTGCAGGAGTCCTGCCTACACAGTCCCTGGAGGAAGTGGGGTAACCATTCTGTCTGACACTTTCCTAAACAGAAAACCTAATTCAGCCAACACAGTATTGAAAAACTATGACACAAAATTTCCTTCTGTATCTTTCAGGTGCAGCAGAATTCTGCTGTGCTCCCAGAAATCACACTTGGTGATTTTTTTTCTGCATAACTATCTCAAGTCCTCAGGGTTGATCCTGGACCTAAACACTGAAGAACCTGTGCCATTCTCACAGATTTTACACCAACTCCTTCTAGAGTAAATTTTGATCTCTGGTTTCTGAACCTGCAAAAGCAAAGAGAAGGCTTCCCATTCCTGCAGTTTGCATCTGCAGAACTAATGCTTCTTTGTGAAGAAGGTGTTGTTAATCTGTTTTTACAGGCAGAGCAAGTAGACAGAGAACTGATGTGGCTTATCCATACAGGTCAGTGACACAGTCTGGCTCCTTAGTGCCTGTGCAGTGCTGGCTACTCTCAGTCTGTGCTGCTCTCAAGACTCTGAATGAGAGTATAATGCAAGTCTGGCAGCTCAAGGATTTGAGTGGTGGCTGCCTTAAGCAGTGAGATTTCTAGTTTGATTTGAGAACCCTACCAGTAAACCAAGTTAGAACAACAGGAAGCTCATCCACCCTCTTCCCCACCTCCTTTTTTCTGTTCCTCTGCTGCAGAAACTTTCTGATGTTCAGAGGTTATCCAGGGTTAAATACACCATTAGTCACTGGAAAAAAAAAAAAAGAATAAAACACCCTTTAAAAACAGATGGTGGGTGATAGAACCTGTTTGAGAGTAACTATCTACAACAGCATGTCTGCTTCTTCAGATATTAGCATCAAAAGCTGTCTGACAATTTAGCAACAAACAGCAATATTGATTTTCTTCCAAACTGCAGATACAGAAAGACAAAGATGGAGAGATGGCTCTTTCATAGGATCCTAGTCATGCCTGGGCAAATAAGACAGGAACTCCAGACAGTACAGTACGTGCAATGCCCAGTCCCATCAGCACAGTAACAGCAGCCTGTGGGTTAGAGGTTACTAAAAGATACATGAGATAGTTCAGCTCCAGGCTTGTCAGGAGTATGTACAGAATGGAGTGTTATCATCCCAGGGATGATGAACTGGGATTGAGGTCCGAGACCAGGCTGTTCCCACCAGGGAAATTGGCAAGTAATGTAAAGTAGTGGAGCAGGGATGGAATGTGGAAGAGCCCTGAGATGTGGTTTGCTTCCCTTGCTATTTTTGGAGGATATGTGATTTAATTGATTCAAAGCAGCCTGCACAGTAAGAGCTACCACTCCACCTGTCTCTCCCTCACATACAGCAACCATCCTGACTTTTCATGGCACTGGCAAAAATAGCCATTTTGCCACTTTGGCAATCTGAAAAAAATCTCTCCGAGAAATAAGATGTGACTTTTTCTCCTTTATTCTCTGTCCCACTAACTTCTTTTTCACAGGTAGGTAGAAAAGTCTCATTTTGGTCAGCAGTCAGATCTTGGAATGATTTCTTGTTGAGATGTGTTTGTTATAGCCAGTCCTTTAGAGAACAGCTTCCTTTTTCTGATTTAAATTCACTGCAACTAGTGGTCTCACATCAATTATGTACGCTTCTCCTTGTCTCTCTGTCTGAAATGTCAGTGAATCTGATAATTTTTGCTCACAGAAGAAGTGGGAAAACTAACAAGGATCTCTGGCACGGCCTGCCGTGATTACATCTACCATGGCATTAGCAAAACAGCAAAGAAACAGAAACAGGCACTGAAATTTGCTGAAGTTCAGTCCCCTGCTCAAAAGCTAGTTTTCAGAGAGTAATTCCTAACAGTGCTTAAGAAGGCAACAGGGCATGTCAGGATAGTGCTCAGGAAGGGCTACACAAGGCAGCTCTAGCCATGGTCATGGGAATGTCTAGAATGTTTAGTAATGAAATAAGCATGGTAAGAAATACAGAATAACTCATAATTAAACTGATTTATTCCTGGCATAAGTGAACACAGTTCCATTACCTTTCAGTTCCATCTTAATATACACCAGAAGGAACTAAGCTGGATGTCAGCTCTGACCTAGTTGGAATTCTTTATAGTATCATTACTGTATTGTTAAATATACTATTTTAGGAACCAGTTTTTGGTTGTTGCTTTCATTTTTGCACTCTAGAGAAAGCCAGTGGGGTAAACTTCTATTAAATGAATGTGAAAAATTGATGCCTGGTTCTAAGTGCACATTTATAAATACAACATCAAATCCAGTGGCTGACAACAGCTCTCCCCAGAAGCTCTGCCCTCCAAGCACTTCCTATCCTGTTAAAGTAATGGACTTTCTCTGACCAGCTTCCTGAAGCAGTCAAGCAGTCTTCCAAAGACAACCTTACGCTGGTGAGATTTAGCTTTGTCATTGTAGCGTGTCTATAGCATTTACTTTGCCATATCCTGATGCTGAGCTGATTTGCTCATTATCAGATTGCTGTTTATTAATCAAAGCAGTAGCAATGGGACAGAGAAGCTGGAATACAGCACAGACAGTGCTTCATTTGTTCCAATTGATTTTCCTATCACATTTTATTACTACCATTTGCTTTGTATGCCTCAGGAAGATTGAACTGCACTGTGCAGTAGGGGTACATACTTGAATTTCTCTTCTTTTTAGCTCTTGCTATTTCTATTATGATAGTCAAAGCAGTAGGTTCTTGAGGCAACCAAGCCATGACCTCCCCTGCTATAAAACAGCATATGGAGATCTTGTGATTAATTAGACTCCACCAGTGTGTGAAGTTCTGCAGGTGGTGTCCTAGGGAATTCCATGAGAATTGTGAGTACTGAGCCTATCTGAAAATTAGATGTCCAAGATAACGTCTTACAAATTCTCGACACTACCAGAGCCATTGTTGTAGCTAAAGCAGCTAGAAGGTATAACGAAGGAGCAAGCAGAATAGACATACACATATGCTTAGGTTAGGGCAATTGGGTGGTTTCAGGTTGAGGTTTTGACTTGCAATAAAATGAATGGTGATAATGGGGTTTTTTTCCTGCTTCTTCTGAGTGCTTTTCTAGTGTCTTAGCTCATTGTTCACAAGCTGGATCTTGCAAACTTCATCCAGCACACCTAAAACAACAGGGAGGACCAGATGACTCCTGTCAGGAGGTATGTGTTGGTTTATGGAAGCTGACGTATGAGTGCACAAAAAGACAAAGGGTGGCACATGCTGTAAGATTGTATCAATATCTTCTTTCCAGAAACTTGGCTCACAGAGAACCAAAAGTAACTTAAAAACTGCCTGAAAAAAAATAAAAATAGAAATCTGTGTTGAAGGTCCTATTTTCAGCATAGCTGGGATTTCACTCTTGAGATTTATAAGCATTTGAACTCTGTTTATTCTGAAATTGCCCTATTCAATGAGTACAACAGGAAACCCATAGTTGGCTTGCAACTGTAGGTGTGAGATGCGATGAGATGATGAGATTATGTATTTTTTAAAAGCTTTGTTTTCTACATTCATTTTATAATTAGCCTATTTCAGGAGTGAGGACGCAGCAGCAGGTGGTAGCATGTGCCATTAATAAAGTGCAAAATAGAAATCACTAATAGTCAGCTGAGCTGAAAGTTTCCATGGGCTCTCCACTGTTACTGGAAACATGAGAGTTCCTCACACAAGATTTCTTTCTTATCACGTGTTTTATCTTGCTGAGATGCTGTTTTGTAACTTAAGGAGACTTTGTGAATGCTTGTGTGTGCATGTACAAACTCACATCTGTGTGCACATGTGCACCACACCACAGAATCTGTAGACATGCAACATTATCCTCCTTCAGAATATGGCACACGATTTTTTTTATTTTTTATTTATTTATTTATTTTACCAGCAGAACTGCTTCTTTTGTTCTGCTAGCAGAAGCTTTTGGGTTTTAGATCTGTATTGTAGTGCTTTGGCCCCCTCTCTGGGGTACATATATATACTTGTCAGTTGTCCAACAGTGTCTGCATAGTAGGACTTCAAGCTTGTCTGATGGTTCCCTATCCTCCCACAGCTGGTGACCTTGAGCTGCACCAAATAATTATTTTCTCACTGGGTTTTTTAGCAGCAGTAGAGGTAATTGAATGATTGTAAAATAGGACACTAGGCCACTAGGGGTTAAGTGGAAACTAAAATAATGCCATCTACAGGAACATTTTTTAGTCACACTTAAGGTCACAGTCAGATAAAGGGTTAGGAAACATCAACCTGAGACTTTAACATCACAAATGGGTTTGTGCAAGCACAGCCTGTGAGTGATGGGAGGGGATGAGGAAGAAGGGAGGAGGATATACAGATACTGGAGGTAGATTTAACCTGGAGTAGGTTCAGATGCCTCGATAAAATTCACCTGAGCAGTATTGATCAGAGTAGAAACATTAAGCATCTTTGTTAATCTGGCACTCTTTCATTCATGCTGTATTATTATTATTGTTATTAGAATCTGTGATTTACTGTGTCCAGCCTGGAACAAATTCAGCAGCTGTATTTCTCAGGATTGTTTTTTCAACCTTTCTCACTGAAGTGTCTTAATGGCAACCTAAGTTTTAGAGTTTTTTTAAAAGAATGATGTCTCCCTCCAGTGGTGACGTGACAGATCCAATTTCCACAATCGATTAGGCCAAGTGAGTCTAACTAAATAAGTGTGCATGACAATACATTTTAATATGAAATAGTTTTGTGACACGTAGAAGAAGAGAATGACCCTTCATTATTAGCCACCTTTCTTTATAGTGTTTGTTTCAGTAGAAATATTCCATCTCTCTGAAAATCCTCTATTGTATAGCAAATCTCATTCTAATAATAATCATTTTAACAAAATAGTTTAATATGCAAATGGCACTGATCTCCCACTCAGTTTGTATGTTTTTACTAGTTGAATAGTAATCATTTCTATCTGATGATTCCCAAGCTGTACAAGAAAAGATCATATGGAGTCCCATAGCCCTGTAATGACATGATGTAATACAGTGCTTTAGACACTTTGTAGAAAAAAATCTTTTTGGGTCAAGCTTTTTTTCAGTTCAGAAGAGACATGTTCAAGCCCTGGTCACCTTGTAACAGAAAGTCATGTGGTACAAGTGCACTGGGGTGAAGAGATATTGATTTACCTTCTATAAAATAAAGTCAAAAGCCTGAGCATTTTTCAGCACTTCTCTAGTACTCCGCCTGATTTATGCGACCCCTGCTGCAAGCCCCAGGTTTCAGACCTTCTACTATACTTCCCACACTTTTGTAATCATCCATGAATTCGAGATTTGTATTATGAGTTGAAGAACTTGTGTATCCTATGTTGTGAACTGTGAGTACTCCCTTATTCATCCATTCTGTGTTCCTTCCTCAAGTTCGTTATTTTTCCCATCTCTCTCCTCACATTTCCATATCTGAGATTAACCTCTTCTTAACCTCCCTGTGCCTTACTTCAGTCATATCATATTAAAAAGGCTATTAAAATAGCAGAGTGATATCTCAACAAGGGAAACAGCAAGTAACATGATTCTATTTAAAACAGTATTTAGTGTTAATCATGCTTTTCCTGCCAATAGTGCATAACAACTTAGTGCTGAAATTGGAAGACTTGCTTAGAAAGAGTTCCATGCGATTATTTGATTACTATATGCCAGTGGTGCTTGTAGTTAACCATTCTGCTGATTTAATGCAAAAACAATGGACTATGATGGCTTGAGAATCAGCTAAACAGTTCACCTTCTTCTGAAAATCATAAATGGATTGGAGAAAACATGTCTGAGCATTTTCTTTCCAAGCTCTTTCATCATCAGAACTATGATATAGAGCAGCTTTCTTCAGTGTTCACTGTATCACAACCATTTGCTAAAATATTAATATATTTTGAAGATAAAATGTTGTCTTTTCCAGGAGAATGCATTTTTCTTCCTTTTTTTTGGGTTCCTGGTTGTACTTTTGCCCTGTCAACCACAAATATTCATTGTATGTTTCTTCCTCCTTTTCTAGACAAGGTTGTAAATTAAATTTCAATTTCATTAAAATTGTAAGTAATCATTCTCTGGCTCTTACTAGTAATGATTCTCTGCAGGGGGATCCCGTCTGCTCCTACAACTGTAATTCAATTGGGCTCACCAGATCTTGTTCACAAATCGCTTGAGCTGCACTTTTTTCACAGATTTATGGCATCAGCACTGTCCAGAGGTTGAATTACAGCTGCAGGTTTGATCAGGGGCTGCATTATTCTGCATCTAATCCCTGCGTTCTGACAGCAGTGCAGGGAGCACTGTTGTTTTACAGGAACTGTGCATTGTTCTTCTGCTTTATGTCAGGGGCTGAATTGCCTTTGGAATCAGGGAACTGTCAGCCCAAAGCCACAAGCAAACAACAAGCTCAGAATGACATGGTGTATAAATAACAAACATGGAGACAGTCAAAAGCTAGCACTCCTCCTTTTGCACTCTCCTAAATTACTGGAATGGCAATTGACCACAAACTGTGCTCTTGCATCATCAGATGTGATCTGAATATATCCATGTTCTCTGAATATCTTGTGGAAATGTGAGTCTCAGCTTTTACCCAACGGGAGGAATGTTGATATTCAATGGTGGCAGAAAGTCACTTAAATGTTAAGTATTTCAGCCAGAAGCCATATTCATGCATTCATTCACGTACAAGCCTTTCCTCTCGAGCAGTGATCTGCAACCTACGGCATTCTTGGCAGAAAGGGTATGTCAGCAGATCTAGAATGGCATGCAGCAGGACCTGTGCCATTTTCCACAAAGGTAATATGTCACCCATCAGCTGATACCCAGGACTTTGACTCCTACAAGGCAATATCCCCCAGACTCACTTGTATCCATGGTTAGAACCTCGTGGAAATCAGAACCCTTTACCCCTCATAGACTAAAAGACAATATTGTTATTCAGCTGACTGAATCAGGGACTTGTGGCTCTTAGTTTGGAATTTATTTTCATTAGGACTAGAAAGGCACATACCCCAACTTGTAATAGGGGAAATAATGGCACATTGACTTTGAAAGTTTCTCCTGCTTTAATTTATCCATGTTCATATGCTCCAGCATGAAAGTGTAGAACCATAGCTAGCATGTGTCAGAATCTACTACACATTTAATTGAGCTTTACTGTTAAATCATGAATGGAAATCACTAAACATGGGGCAAAAAGATATCTTCACCACCTTTATGATTCTTGTAGCTTCTGCCAATTTTCTTGTGTAGTTTTGCTTGTTTTAGTAGCCAAATCTGTCATATTCTAATTTCACAGAAATTCTGTACAAGATATCTGGAGCAATTCCTGTTGACTTTAATGAGGGCTGTGTTTGTTAAAAACTACTTTGAAACAAAGGTTCTTTTATTTCTTTATGCAACTTGCCTTTTTTATATGCTTTGCAGTTGGAAAGATTCTGACATGAGACGGGGTATGGGAAATGTCTGCTTTCATATGACAACTCAGAGCAAGACCATTTGGCTACTGGATTGCAGCTTTTCGACAAGCTGTCTGAGTCACCTGTTGTGCACAGTCCCTTGTGGCTGCAGGCTCCCCAAGCAGGATTCTCAGTCACTGCTTCCCAGGTGTGTTCCAACATGTTTTCATGCTTCATATTCCTTCATTTGCTGATTTTTTATTCCTTTGCAAACAGAAATATATTTTTTTCCATTCCTAATTAACTCCCTGCCATCCCACTTGTGGTAAAACCTGATTTATTTCTTCTTCTCTGCACAGAGAGGACAGGATACTTAATCTCCTCTGGGTGGATGCTGAAACACTGTCTGAATAAAATGCTGATCACTCATCTGGTTAGCTCCTGCCAGCTCTTCTCTGCATTCCTGCCACCTGTGTTTTGCATCATTTGCTATCATTTTTTTAAATGACGCAGTCCCTTCCTTCTCCATTTTTGGAGACTAATAATTTCTAAATTAGCTAGAAGTTACATTTAGGTGTTTACATGAGTATTTATGCTTTCATATTATCCATAAGACCATAACAACTCACAGGCTAAAAAGGACTTTTTGGATAAATGCTTTGAAAGGGTATTAAAGCAATGGCTACAAATTATTGCATTTGCTGGTTTGGGGGCAGGGGGGGCATTTTTTTTTGTGGATAGGGACCTGCTTTTTCTATTAATGTCCACTTGGTAGCTGCAGAGGAATAAAGAAGATTTGGGAATCCCCCCCATTCAGAAAGTAATGAATAAACATGTTGTAGAAACAAATGAATTAGCATTTTGAAAGCCTCTGTGTTTGATACCCATCTGCAAAGTAAAGAATGAATATCAGATATGTGTGGATGCATGAATGCTTGTTTGCAGTGGCAAGCTTTCAGAAGGCAAACACTCACTGTAAGTGCAGATGTCTTTTCACATCTTGAAAATGTTTGTGTAAAAATAGAAGATTTTTTTTTAAAAAAAAGATTGCCCATCTGCAATGTGTAGTGGAAGATTATGTGGATGGAACCTACATGTGCTAAGTGAAGGGACCCAGGTGAAGGAGATGAGGATTCAAGGTTTTTCTTCTTCATGCTGAAGCCTTGAGAGACCTATTTAGTGACATCTCTAACAGCATGCTTTTCAGATGCACATCCATTCTCCCTTTCCTTTGAAACTAACCTGGGCAGAGAAACTTAACAATGAATTCAGCCAAAGGGCCTGGAAGCCTGGCCTGCCAGCACATTAACAGACTCAAGCAAATACTGTGGACTCCATTCTATGTATTCATCCTAAAGTGTAGGTGTTAAGAAATATGAGGTTGGTAAGTGGATGACAGGCATCTGCAAGCATCGCCTCAGAAATCCAGGTTAGCAGAGAGCCTTGGAGTAGGATAGTAAAAAATGCATCATTTGTAACCTTTTCAGCACCAGCCTTTGAAAAAAAAAACAAGCTGTAACCAATACCTTTTTTTTGGACATTAAGAGAATAACTAAACAGAACATCTGTTTTCCCTTTAGATGCAGAACTGCAATAACAAGCCATGCATAAATTTTATTAAGACTTGCTAATTTCCTATGAGTTTGGGGAGCTACATGTTACCCATGGAAATCTTTGGCTCTGCACCACCAGGTTAAAAGTAATTTTAAAAACAACACAGAAAAAAAAATGGACGTAGCTTGGCAGCAAACAGGTTATATTCTCAGGGAGCTCCACTTTTTGCACTTTAGAGATTTGTGCCTTCCACCCCCCCCCCACCCCCTTTTAACATCACTCATCTTGTTTTCCAATTATTTTTTATGACATAGATGACTAAAAAAAACATGCACATGAAATGACAAAACTACTTAACTGCTTGAGTCTTTTGTACTCAAATTCAAAGGTCCAAACACTTCCAGGACTTATATCTGCTTTCAAGTTATTTCTGAGATGCCAGACTTTATGTGTATCCCAAGGACAGTTGCTTGAGCCAGCATGTACCTGTTGCATCCCTTGGTGCTCTAGGAATGTCTCCAGATTCAGAACTCAGAAGCAAAGGCTGCTGAGACATGGTCCCACTCAGATCATTCAGGCCTGGTTTCTGTATCCTCTAAGTAAACCCATTTGAGCAGAGCCTCACTTTCTGATCTTTCTACATTCTCAGAACCAAGGTACTCCATTCCTGTGTGTAATCACAAGAACTTAGAGCCTGCAGGACAGTTGGCAGAACATGCCTGGAATCACACAGACCATGTTTTGTTGCAAGAAATCAGTAGAAAATTAATAAGCTAGATTGAAAATAGGCTTGTCTTCTCTTGTTAATTAATTGTTTGAGGATTAATATGAGGTTTTGTGTTTTGAAAGTCAACTAATCTACTCATTGTCTGGTGTGTAATGAAAGAGAACAGGCTACTGTCAAGCAGCATGAAAATAGTGAAAATTTACTGAAATGTCACAACTCAGATATTTTATGTGTATGAGTAATGTATCCTCTGTCTTTACAAAACAGCCTATAGCCATCCATCGCAAGTGAGTTGTCCTAGCATATTGCAGTTACTCCTATGACATCATAACTTCCCCAGCTGGGCACAGAGTTCCAGTTCCTCTTGTTCATCCCTCATTCTGTGTGCATGGATATACATATGCTCGAGGTGGGTGATATTCTGGTTCTTATCTTGGGAGGCAACTAAAGAGCATCTGTCACTTCTCTGATTGGCGTGGCTTATTCCCTGGTTGGCTGCAATGTCTCTATCACTCCCCATTTGGACCCTGCTCCTTTCCTTCAGTTTAAAGCCTGCCTCACCAAGCTGGGAAGCCTACTGCCAAAGATTTCCTTGACTTTTCCAGACAGGTTATAGTGTCCCTAACAAGCTATAGTCATCAAAGAATATCCCATTCTCATAAACCCCAAAATCCCCATGATAGCACCAGCCAGAAGGTCATTTGAATTATACATCTCTTTCTGGCTGCCCCCTTTCCTCCAACTGGTAAAATGGAAGGAAAGAGCCCTGCTTTTGTGGGTCGCAAGGGTCCAAGGTTCATCATTTTCTGTGGTGTCTGCCACAGGAACATGGTTCTTAAATCATTAGATCTGTCTGTGTGATAGCATTAGACATCTCAGGAGCTTCCCTTGTAGAAGTACTGGTAGAAATTGTATAAACTCTGAGACAAGTGTCCACCATTATTGTAGAGACCAAGAGTGTTTCCCTGGGATGTGGGAGAATATAATAAAACAATTAGAATTTTAAAGCACTGTTTGGTTATCTCTTTCTCTTCCAGTCTTGCCATTATAAGGCTGCTCATGGTTCTCTAGTTGTTTGTCTGGACCTAGTTTTTAACATCTTGATGTCAACAGTTAGAAGCTCAATGAGTTTAGGCAAATCTGGTTTAAAAAAATGGATGTGTATCCCAAACAAGTGTACATTAAAGCAACATTAAAAGGGACATGACAAATACTGAGATACAAATGCAGTAGTGAGTAGCTTTTTTCTTGAGAGATGTCTAACTACTTTGGCTTTCTTTGGCTTCTATTTAAGTCTTCAAATAACTGTGATCTCTAAGAAAGAGCATATTACAATAGGGATGATAAGTCTTGCAGAAAATATCCAGCCAAGTTCTCAATACTTGTAGAAAAAAAAATGAAAATACTAGTACTGGAAGGTTCCCATATATTTAATGATGTTACTAGAAAATAGTTGGTCTATTTGAACTTTTTTTTATCCCTCTACAGGAGAGAAATATTCACTTTGTGTCTTTCCCCTTTTTCATTTTGCTACGGGGAATGTGAAGAGAGAAGGCCATTGAAAAAGCCATATAAAACCTCTGAGAATGCAGCAAGGAGAACATGGCACTTTTAACACAACAAAACTACCAGCTTAGGCAACAGCTTCAAGTGCATATAAACTGCAGCACCTCCTCAGGCAAAAGGAGTCACAGTCTCAACAAAGGAGAAGAAGCAAAAGGAGTTAAGATCATAAATCTTCAGAACTACAAACTTTGTTATGTGAATGCACAACTAACAACTCAAGGGCCCCTACATCTTTAAGTAAGTCTACTAAGACAGGCATGCGTCTGCCCTGTGGTAACAACAGTTGGATATTTTGACTCAGTTTGCTCATCTAGAACAGTGGTCAGAAAGGACAAGGGGGGTGATTTATCAACTCAGGTGATTCCATTAACACATACTTTTTCTTCTTGTTGTCTTAAGATTGACAGGTTCTTGCTTAAACTCTGAAGTTTAAATTAAATTAGCTCTAGCTCTGGTAGTGCTGCATGGTGCTATACTGTAAGGTGGTAAGCATATCCTCCTTCTGGTTTATTTGCTTCCCAGTTTCACCAAGTAAAACATTCTTCCCAGCACTGACAGTGTGTGGTAGTGCTCAGGAGAACAACAAATGCATCCCAGGTATGGGTAGATGTTCCGTATTGTGGTATTTACATTGTCCATAAGCTGCACTCTTTGTTCATGCTGTGCCTCCTCTGTTGATGTTGATAATACACTTTCAGAGGAGAGACCAGAGTGTTTAAGCTGTGGGTCACAGTAGACTGGGTAAAGAATGGGCCATTGTGTAGGGAGGACTTAGGAAGACTTCGAGATTAGTCAAATATGAGCTTCAAGACACTGAACTGGTAGCTCTGCATCCTTTCAAGGGCTAAATCCATATATCCTCTCTGTGCTTGACCCAGGTAGTAACAAGTGGGGCCTGAAACCAAGGTCAGGCACCTCAGCCCTCCTCATTTCACATACTTAGTGCCAGTTCACAACAGTGAGACCATTTCCTCTTATGGCTTTTTTCTGAGGAGAAAATGGGACTTACTGACTGGAGCTCACTCTCAGGGCTTCTTCATTTACCGGAGCCGCCCAAATGTTGCTCCCATCTGAAAATGAGGTACAAACAGTCCACTGGCTTCTCCAACTGCCATGTAGCTTTTCAGGTTTAATCTTCTGCCGTCTGTTTTCAGAGCCCCGGAAGTTCATGCTCCAGCCTTCCCTCAAGAAGTCTCCCTATATTTATGGGAGATGAAGGAAAAATAAATAGAAGCAGCTATGCAAGTATTTCTTCACCTTGGAAAAAAGAGAACAGGATATAGAGGAAGAAACAGAGATGAGGAAAAGGAAAATAGAGTGGAAATAGAAAAAAAAAGGCAAAGCTGGAAAACTGAGAAACTAAAAGAAGGAATAATTTTAAAAAGTCATTAATAATAATTTATTTTATAACAGTATGAATTGTTCCAATTTCAGTCTAAGCCCAAAGAATGGAGATGAACTGGCAATCCTGAAGCATGGAACTGGGCAGATAATGAGGAAATGGAGAAAGGGAAGGCACTGAGTACAAGCCTCTCTCTTTTGAAGCTTTATTGGGGTGTTTATACCTGTTGTTTACCCTCATAAGGAAACATCTGTAGAAACACCAATGGGGATGATCCACATGCATTTGCAAGGTTCTCCCAGTCCCTCAGCAGAACCACAGAAGGTGAACTGCTGCAGAACTGCAGGAGTAAACAAAAATCTGTTTCGTCCCTCTTTTAGAACAGCTTCTAAATTATTAGATGAGCAATAACAGTGCTGCGGGAGAAGGAGGGGGGATGGACCTTTTGTTTTTGACAATTAGATGTGAGCTGTTGAAAGCTGCTTTCGTGGATGAATGCATAGAGAGCTAACAACGTCAGGAAACTGAGTTGTTTGATTATTTTATTGCATACCAGAATTTAACTCTCACTTACAGATGGAGCAGACCTATCACAGCAGCTGCACTTCACAGTTGTTTGAAATCTCTGCCAAAACCCCTCAGAGCCTCAGAAGTCTGAAATGACCTCAGGTATAGCACAGACAAAGCTGGTGGAGCAGAAGTAACCAAGCTAATCAGAAAGTATCAATCCGGGCACTTCACAGTTGCACAGGTTCTGATTTGCAGGCAGTTTAGCAGCTGTGAGTTCCAGCGGGTCCTGAGTGTGCAGCTGTTCCCAAAATCAGGCCTACGGAGTAGGGGAGGTGGTTGGTGTTGGAGTTTGAGTTGTCTCCACCCTACTCGTCTGACTGGCTTCTTGTTGGACAACGGTGACATCCAGTGGGAGAACTCTTGAATTACAGCAGTATTTTATATGTGAAATGAACTGCTGCCAACTCTAAAACTACTATCAAAGAGTAAGATCCTGCAAGAGAAAATAACTTTCTCAAGAAAGGTTCTGGGCTGTAATGAATGGCTCATGATAAGAGTCTTGTGCTGTTCTGCAATACCTAAAGGTGCTTTTAAGTGTCTGTTCTTGCTAAGGAGAAAAAAGACTTGCTCTTTGGGAAGTGCTGACAACAGTATCTCAGTGTGATTTAATGCTCACACAGCATTCTCACTTCCATGAAAGGTTTGGTTTAATTCATAGAATCATAGAATGTTTTGAGTTGGAAGGGACCTTTCAAGGTCATCTGGTCCAACACCCCTGCAGTGAGCAGGGGGGGCATCTGCAACTAGAGCAGGTTGCTCAGAGTCCCAGCCAACCTCACCTGGAATGGTTCCAGGGATGGGGCAGTGACCACCTCTCTGGGCAACCTGGGCCAGTGTCTCACCACCCTCAGAGTACAAAAGTTTTTCCTTCTCTCTAGTCTACATCTTTCTCTTTTTTTTTGGTTAAAACCATCACTCCTTGTCCTGTCACAATGTGTGCTGCTGAAAAGATTGTCCCCATCTTTCTGACAGGCCCTTTGAAATACTGAAAGGCTGCAATAAGGTCTCTGGAAACTTCTCCAGGCTGAACAGACCCAACTCTCCAACCCTCACCTTTCCTCACAGCAGGGGAGTTCCAGCCCTCAGATCATTTTGGTGCCCCTCCTCTAGACCCACTTCAACAGGTTCATATCTTTCTTCTGCTGTTTCTGATTTTGTTCTAAATCTGTGACTCCTCAATCTTTTGGGACATCTTGAGGTTTCTTAACATCCTAATTTTCTGTGAAATCCCAGTCAGTTTAGTAGTTTCCTTCACCTCTCTGTACTTGTGTCATTGACCCAGTGTTTGCTAGAGGCTTGGGGCGGGATGAGTTATCTGAAGCTTAAACTGAAATCGATGTTTATGGCATAAATAATTGGAAGCACAGACAAAAGAATACAGAAAGGACCATATAATCTCGCAAAAAGGAGGACACATCTCTGTCTTTTATGATTTCATTTTGCAGCCAGAAGGTCTGGGATCCCAGCCACTGTTAGATGATCACATACCAGCTGCTTCTGAAAAATATTATTCTTTTTTTTTCTCCCAAACCTAATCAAGAGACCAAGGGGATTTTCTTCAGATGTGTTGATACCTTAATCCCAGCCTCATCATCAGCCCAGAACTAGATTGCTTCAATATGCTTTATGAGGAATTACACCCATTGTCAATGGAGAAATTCACATCAATGGAGAAATTCCATCTCCGGCAGCACCCCAGAGCTCTCTGCTGCCATTACAGACCGACACCACACGGGAGCGACTCGCAGGGGCAGCTGAGCCTCAAGCTACCCCTGCAGACACAAAGCCCTGTCAGGTTTTACACACTGGCGTAGTAAGAGGCTTCGGCTGCTTTAGTGACCCGATCGCATCTACTCCTTTGATGGCGTCAGCGATGACGCTTTTATGTCACTGCCATGGCTTCTGCAACTGGACCACTGAAGCGCTCGGGTATGAAACAAACCCCCAGCTGGATAGGTTTCTGCCCCAGCACGTTACTAACGCCGACCCCGGTAATCGCCGCCGGTTCGGGACGCCGCTACTAACAGACCCCTACCGGGGCTCACCGCCTCCACTGACACCGGCCCCAGACGCCAGGTGACGTCACGTCCCGCACGGCGGACCCGCCCCGCCCTCTCCAACAGCGGGGGCCCAGACTCCGCCCCCCGCGAGACCACCTCGCTCTGATTGGTGCCTGCCCCACCTCCCGCGGGGAGCTAAGCTCCGCCCCCGAACTATCCCTCCCGGCGCGTCGCACCTCGCCCCGCCTTCAGCCCTGCCACCCGTTTATCCCCGCCCCACATGGCAGCTTCTCCAATTGGAAGAGGGAGCTGTTGATCGACATTCCTATCACCCAAAGAGGTGCAGTGTGAGCGGGGTGGGGGGAGCGGACACCGCCCTCAGCTGGCGGCGGCGTACTCTGAGAGAAGGGGCCGGGGGTTCCGTGTTCTCCTGCCCTGCCGCGGCTCAGTGGTCTGGAGGTGGCCGCTGGCTGAACTCGGGCCGAGGGGCTCGGGAGTGTATTCTCGATCCCTTGACGTCCCCTCACCACTCAGAAAGGAGCAGGGCGCGGCGACCTACGGGCCGCGCCCCGCCGACGCTACCACCCCTCCCCCCGGCCGGCCGGCCTCCCCGGGCCTCACCCCTCTTTCCCCTCCCTCCGCAGCGTCGTCCAGCCGAGCCTGGAGAAGGGGAATGGGCGGTCCCAGCCCTTAGCCCCCGGCTGCGGCTGCTGCTGCTCCTCCTCCTCGTCCTCGTCCTCGTCCCGGGTCCCAGCGTCTCGGTGGCCTCCGCCCGATGCTGGCGGAGCTGGC
>JANHGL010000593.1:0-67086 GCA_024611195.1 Ceyx melanurus
TCCACCCTCCATTCAGGTAGTATCATTATTGTGCTTTATTTGGATGCTTCAATAATGATGTAAATGAAGTATTAATACAGTTCACTTGCTTCTTCTTTCCTATTGTGATTACCTTTTGATTATTTTCTGTATATCTAACTTGTCATGCTTGTAGTAATTCAGAAGCAGTATCTAAATGAGGCATTTGGCTTTTCAGCTCTAAAGTGAAATATCTCAGACCTGAAATTGAGTACAGACTGAATCCCCTGACCTGAAATTGAGTACAGACTGAATCCCCTGACCTGTATGGAAGCAATCAAATATCTTGTCACTGTTACTCTAATATCAGAGTTTTGCCTGTAGTGATGGATAAACGTGGTAAGAGGTATGTGCCCTGTGTTCTAGCTGATCCTCAGAGATTAGAAGGGCTGGGGGCAGCTGGATTTATCTCTTAATAGGCAGGCCAATTATTGCCTTGTCTATAGGTCTGGCACCAGATGCATAACTAGTTGGCTGCTGAGGTCTGGCCACATTCAGAAGAAGCCATTGGTACATAAATAGTGCAGTTTATTTATATGCAACGCATACAGATTCTTTAAGGTTGCCAGTGATAAATGCACTAAGCTGCAGACTGGCTCTATAGCTCTGAAATACAATTGCAATCACAAGCTTAATCTCACAGGAAAGCACTCTGCATAGCTGAGCTCACAAATCTCACCAAAAGGCCTCCCTGCTAGGGAGGGCAAGGAGGACAAACCCATCAATCTGTCCCTGTGATTTGGTGTTTAATTCTTATCCCCCAGTTATGTTTGAAACGGACAATATTTATACCTTGTTATCTACTGTTGTGCAAAGGGAGGGAGTGGGATTGTGGTCAAGCCTGTTGTTTTTTGTGGTCAGCCTTTAGCAGTTGCACTAAACATTTATAACTTTCTTGGTAATTTCTGTAAGGAGCAGATAACCACAGACATAAGCAGGAGAATGGTACAGACCAGCAGAAGAACAGGACCATGTGGCTTCCAGCCTGCACCAAATTCCTCCTCTGTTATGATAACAGAGACCACCAGATCTTCACCCAGCTTCCATGTCCATTCTAGTTACCAGATGTTTATCAGCAATATTGAGCTTTGTAATTTTCCATCACTGTGGCTTCCAAGGCAGACCTTATTAGTGGGTCTAACTGCTATTGATTGTATTTGTTTGGCCTCTTTATAATATCTAAAGGACAGTCCTCGTCCTCATCTTTGATTATGTGCTGCAGTCTCACAGTGAAAATGCCATTCTGTAACTAGCTGACATCTTTTATGTTGCTCAGAGGCTAATCCCTTGAAAGCAATGCAGGTACTGTAAAAATACCAGTTCTCTATGATGATGATGTGCCAGCATGCAAACTGGTTTCCCATGGCCATTTTCTTTGGCCCTAATCTGTTCTGGCCAGCTGAGATTTCTGAGAGGCTTTCACTGCTCCTGAAGCTACAGAATATTTTGGAAGAGAAAGGAATCATTAAATCATAGACATAAATAGTAAATGAAGTTAAACCAGTAAGAGCCAGGTGGAGGATGAGTGCTGACAAACAACTGGTGGAGTTGCGTGTGCTACCACCAACCCGTTACCTGTTTGAAATGCAAATGGAGAGCTGTATGGATGATTCTTCCTTTAGCTTTGGGCTTCCAATGTGCTTCAAAATGGGTATACTTTACACTTCAGCAGGAAAGAAGGATGTTGGAATAGTTAGTTTTTAAAGGTGTGATTGTCAGGATGCTTTCCTGTTGCCAAGGCAGAGCTCTTTTACACCTCTGTATCTCTCAACCTCTTTTTTCATGCCAGATTTCCTTCCAGCTATTTGGGAGTGGCCTCTTTAAAACAACCTCTGCTAAATGCTTACTCTGTTCCAGTATCTGCTGGAACAGGCTTTTCCCAGTTACTTTTAATGGGAACTTACTCAGCTGTGGCTCTTGGTTTCATTCCTGAGTTGTCACCTCCCTTTTTTTCAGCAGATGACTTGGAATAACTTGTACTTCTTTAAATTGCAAGACCAGAAGGTGACTGCTTTGGGCTGTAGCACCGTTTCCAAGACTAATTCATAGAATTATAGAATGCATTGGGTTGGAAGTGACCTGTAAAGATCATCTAGTCCAACCCCCCTGCAGTAAGCAGGGCACTTTTAACTAGATCAGGTTGCTCAGAGCCTCATCAAGTAGGATCTTGAATGTCTCCAGGGATGGGGCCCCCAACACTTCCCTAGTGGGGAGACAAAACACTGGGCTGGCAAACATGATATATTTACTCCTCTCATGCCTGTCACTTGGGAGTTCAGACCTTGCCTCTGCTGGTGGAGGGGATCACGTGGGCATTCCCCTGTCTGTTTTACATTACACGAGCCAGGTTGCATCGTGCCTGTTCAGTGATGTGTTTGTGCTACCCCAGCTCTGCCTGGGGTTAATTAGGGAACAGCTTCATAATCCTTTTTGCCTGAGAGGGTCGTGGGCATGGTAACTGTTGGGCTTTGCCTTGTGTATCTCCTTCCCTGCTCTGCAGCTCTCTGTGCAAGATGGTCTCCTGCATTTGTGCCTTGGCTTCTCTGTCAGACCTGAGCAATGTGAGTTGGTTCTGGGGCTCCCCATCTCCCTAGGAGGCTACAAAGGTGTCTGGAGAGCCCTGATAGCTGAAACTGATAGGATATCTTTGTTTACTTGGCTTCAGATGGTGCTTCAGGTGTTCCTGGAAAGCTGCGGCAGTTAAAAGTCCCAAATTCTCAAAAAAAAAAAAAAAAAGCAAAAAAAAAAGCACATTTTCAAAACTTATGTTGCACAGATTATTTAAGAAGAGTTTTACAAGACCACTTTCTCCCTGCCTTCCTCAGGTGTGCTCCCTTTGCTGCCATCATCTGCCTTTGTAGATCCATAGATGTGTCAGGAACAGAGACTGGCAGGTCATGTCCCAGCCCAGATATGTTTTCTTTCCAGCACCTTTAGCTTTAACCCTGCCCTGCCTAGCTCAGAGCTCTCTGCTGGTCTTCTGGGTTTATTTCAGATATAACTGGTCTCCTACAGCCTTACTAGAGCTAGGTTGCTTGGTTTGATGGTCAGAAACCTTTCACAGTCAGTCTCTTTAGGCAGTTAAGGGGTGTGAAGTTAACAGCTAGTTTAAAAAACTCCCTAAGAAAGTGGAGACCACCCATCTTGTTCCCTCAGAGCTGCAAACAGAAAATTACTGTAGATAGCTATCTTTTGAAATTCCCTGGCTTCTAAATTCAACCTCAGGTGTTTTGCTTTTCTTGTGGCTTAAGTGATCTTTTGATAATTAAAATTATTTTTCTTTAATTTGAGGTTATCATCCAATTTCCACATCTGTAAAACTGGATGGCCTTGAAGCTCACAGGTGAACTGGGTGGCTGCATTATAAAACAAAGCAAAACACTTTTAGCCACACACACACACATCTATTTTCCCTCTTTTATTGCCCATAAGTCTTTCCAGAGAGTAATTTTCCACAAGCACAAATGGTAAACAGTTATGTACATGAGTGGTGTCACAAAATAATTGCTGTCCTTAAGTTGCCTCTCAGAGTGTCTGCACAGGGGTGACATTAATGCTCTTATAATCACTTCTTGGCTTTCTCTGCCTGGGGGGATTAAAACCCACCTGATTAAAACCTTCTGATGTTGTAAGATGACTTATCTACTGTGGGACTGAGAGCTCTTGCTAGAGGAGTGTTGTGCTTCATCAGCTTCAGA
Organism: Ceyx melanurus; assembly: GCA_024611195.1. Classification (NCBI taxonomy): domain Eukaryota; kingdom Metazoa; phylum Chordata; class Aves; order Coraciiformes; family Alcedinidae; genus Ceyx; species Ceyx melanurus. Next base: position 3,717 of record JANHGL010000593.1, read on the forward strand.
TACTGAATCCTACCAGCTTTTCTGTTTATTTTTGTAGCATCTCCTCTTCATGTTTTAGAGAAAATTGTTTCTCTGCTAAAGCTTAATTTTTGTTTCTTATTTGGTGAGATGGGGCCAGTGTTGGATTTGTCCTGGTCTGTGACCCAGTAGGGTGTGCTCTGCAGGAGAAACTCAGCCTGGCCTTCTCCAGACAGCAGCTTGCCCATGACCTCTGAGTCAGGAGCTTTGGAGACAGTGCTGTGTGTTTATAAGCACAGCAGTATCTCTTTAGATACTTTAGATGTTGAGTTGCTGTCAAGCAACAAGGTAAAAATTGCCAAACTAAAATTGGATCTTTTCAAGTATTTCATTTATTGTTCCCTCATAAAAAAAAAAAAATTGTAAAAGTTTTTGTTTTTGTGGGGTTTGTTTTGGTTTTTGTTTGTTTGTTTGGGTTTTGTGTGTGTGTGTGTGTGTGTGTGTGTGTGTGTGTGTGTTTTGTTTTGGGTTTGGTTTGGTTTTTGAGTTTTTTTACAACTGAAAACATGCTAAATCTGAAATAGCTTTCCAGAGGAACTGGACTGATCCAGCAGCATACTCCCAGCTGCCTAGAATGTAATTCTTTCACCATATAACCTTTCCTTACTGTTCCTGAGACAGTCACCCTCTAAATACAGGCCTCCATGCCTCTTCCATGCCAGGTCTTGTTGCACTTGTACCAGGCATCCCCTCCCAGGCATAGCCTGAGTCCTGCTGGGTACTCTAGCTTCAGCAGAGCTGGTAAGTTGTGTAACCTCCACCAAGTGGGGAATGTGTCCATCAGGGCTGCCAGGAGGAGAGGAAGGGCTGCTGGCTTTGATCAGTTGTGCAGAGCTCTTCTAAATCTTGCTGTGTTGGAGACTTGATCTTGTTTGTCAGGCTTGAGTGAAATTGGCCAACCAGTGTGGGAGAGATTAGGGAGGCAGATGCATAATGTGTGCTTAGGAAAATGGTTATCACATCTTAAAAAGCAATGATAAGAGGTTCTGTTCTGTGTCTTTTTGTCTGCTTTTCATTCTAATGGGAAGTGATCAGTGCTGTCATCTTATTTTTGTTTTGCTTATTATTTTTAGAAAGTGTGGGTACACTTTTGAGAAGCTCCTGGCACTAAAGGCATTTTCAGTGAATCAGGCTCTTGTGTGGAAAAAAAAAAACCCACCCAAAAAGCAGCCTTGCATGTAGCTATAAATGGAAAGTGATGTCTCTTATCCCTGAGCCTTCAGGCAAGCCTGACAAGCTGCCACTAATTAAGCACCTATGCTGTAGGTACATAATAATATTCTACTTGTGCATTATCTTTTGTGTTATGGTAGGCCCTGTCATATTGCAGAGAAAGCCAAAGTTTCAGGCCTGAAGAGCTAAGTGGGATGTGGAGGTGGGTTTCCAGGGCACAAAGCAGACCTGGGATCTGTAGGGGAAGAAGAGATTCTCTTAAGTGAAGAGTTTTTAAGATGATAAATGGATTTTTACTAAAAGCATTGCTGCTTCATCTCATTTCACAACCCATTTGTAATCAGACTGGTTATTTTTCTTGTGTTAGGGCAGAATTACCCTGCCAGCAGAACTGGTGACACAAATCACAGTGTTTCACACTTACCCTGTACTTGTTCACAGTGAAGTCCTGACACATCTTCAGCACCAATCCCTCTCTTGCACATTGAACATGGGCCTCACTTTTTCTTCTCAGTGACATCCAATGATATGACAAGGAGCAATGGCTGCAGCTGGAACGCAGGAGGCTCCATGTAAATATAAGGAGAAACTTTCTCAGAGTGAGGGTGACAGAGCCTGGCACAGGCTGCCCAGGGAGGTTGTGGAGTCTCCTCCTCTGGATACCTTCAAAACCCACCTGCATCTGTTCCTGTGTGGCCTAATCTAGGGGGTTGGACTAGATGATGTTTCAAGGTCCTTTCCAACCCACCACCTGAAACAATCACTTCCCCTTGCTTTTTAATGTTGAAAACATTTTTATTTTCTCCCTCCTTTTGCAGTGACTTTTGCTAAGGGACTAGAACAAGGTGTAGGGCTGAAATCTTCTCTGTTCTGTGTGATGGTGGCTTATTTGCAACTCCTCCTATTTGGCAATAAGACATACACTTGAAATATCTTCTGAAAGATACAGGAGCTGTTGTGGTGATGAAAGTCAGATCCCTTCTCTACAAAGTATAGCTGAGCACATACAGCATAAGCAAACCAGGCTATAACATAACTGCTGCCTAAGATGTCACACACAGCACTAGAGAGCCGTGGGACCTTCCACACAGGCATTTTACTTTTTCTCTGGTGACTTTCCTGGTCCTTCTTTTCTTGGCAGTTTTGCATTTTATTCTTACTGTAATATCCTCTCCTGAAATCAATAGTCTTTTCTACCTCTGTGTGCCAAAAAAAAGCCTGCTTGGATATGTCTTTTAATTCATCATTCCTGCATCCCAGAGGGTGATATTTACAAAGGTCGTAAGGAGGATATAATGATTTTTGTGTAAATTTGCTTATTGCTCCTGTACATAGATAAGTGCACTTGCTTCTGAGGCAAACAAGTTGTATTTTCTGGCAAGAATCCTTTGAGTGTTTGTGGTCTAAACTGGAGGGACTAAATAATGGGAGTTTTAATAAATGTTTTTATTTTTGTCTTATCTTTATAAATTACTGCCAGGTGTTACAGAAGAGGAGAACACTTCAGAAATGCAGAAAACAAAGTCTATGCCACCTGCAAACAGACTGACAGTGGATATTGTGGAACTGGAAGCTCTCAGAAAGTCTGTGGAGGATTATTTCTGCTTTTGCTATGGTGGGTGCTTTTTAAAGTCCTCTGAATAGCTGGTCTGGATTTCTAAATTTTTATTCCAGCTGGGAGGAAAGTACTGCATGACTTTGCCTTCCAACTCTACTGCTATTAAGGTGAGAAGTTTAAGTTTTAGAAGCCAATTCTAACCCACACACAACTATTGGATAGTTTTCTTCTCAATGTGTTTTATGGGATGTGACTTGAGATTATTGCACAGCACAGCCCATTTAGTTTCTTTCAGGAAAGCTTCTATCTCAGTGGGTTCCAGTGCATAATAATTCCAGCAGTGCTTGCTTTCCTGTAGAGCTCTGCATCAGCTTTTGCTCCTGTCCTCTCCAGAATGAGAAGTTCTATAAGAACTGGTCCTTCTACTATCTTGAGCACTCTTGACCTCAAAACGATCTCTCTTCTTTTCCCCTAGGTAAAGCTTTAGGAAAGTCAACAGTGGTACCTGTGCCCTATGAGAAGATTCAGAGGGACCAGTCTGCTGTGGTAGTGCAGGGCCTGCCTGAAGGACTTGCATTTAAACATCCAGCAAATTATGACGTTTCAACTCTGAAATGGATTTTGGAGAACAAGTCAGGGATCTCATTTATCATCAAAAGGTTATTTGCACTCTCTTGTGCTGGTCTGTCTCCTTTGGTGGACTTCCTTAAATTAAGTCCCATTCATTTTCATTTTTAATTAGGCATTGCAGCCTGTTTCTCTCAAACAGGAGTGCTCTCTTTCATTTACACTACCAAGTAAGTAGTGATGCCTTTGCTAAAGCTGTGGGTTTTTCTTTCCATATTTCCCCACAGGCCTTTCCTAGAGCCAAAGAAACACCTTGGTAAGTTACTACTTACTCAGACTAAACAGAAACCAATCACAACTTTAGTTCAGATAAAGACACAGGTATAAGATTTGGTTGTGGGGGTAAAGTAGTGGCAAACTGTGCAGAAATTCCTAGACTGTGAGTTGCATTATTTATAGAACTATAACCTTTTCCTTTATGCATTTTGCCAGGAGCAACTAACTGGAGATAAAAGTTGTTCAACTGTATTCTTCATCCTCTTGCTGAATTTAAATATAATGTGAATTGGATAGTATCTTAGGGAAGGGAGAAGGGAACTGCTGAAGAACTGCACTGCATTTTTAGAAGATGCCAAGGCTTTGCAGTGTTCTGTGTTCTGATGTGTAGCTGATTTTGGCATTTATACAGCATTTAAAAAATCTATTTAATCTTCCGAAGTGAATAGTTGTAGTTCCTATGAAAGCCTCTATATATTAAAATCTGAGCTAGAGTGAGGGGTTTTTAAACTCTGCCAAGATTCACCTCTAGCTGAGAAGAAATCCCTTGTCCTTTTCCTTTCATGGGATCATGAAAGGAAAAAACTGGTGCTTTACTTGTAGAATTTGTACATGTGAGGATTTGTTTTATGAGGCAATCCCTATAGGAATGTCATCAAAAACAAAGAAGTTTCACTTTTTGCAGGTGAAACAGCCAGGACTTGATGCTGGATTAGTAAAATTAGAAATGTGTTGCCTGTGCCTGGTAAGAAGACGAGAGAGTAGGAAATTACAGAGCTTATGGTAATATATTTCCACTGAAAATACAAGGCAGGTTTTAGTGTGGTAAATGACATTCTAAATCCATAATCTATTTGTCTGTAGCGGCGATTTAGGACTAAACTGAATCTCTGTACAACTCTCCATCCTCTCTCAGCAGAGTTTAGGTGAAAGATTTCTTTGTTTCCCAAGATTTTCCCTTAGCATCATGAAAGGAAGCAATGAAAACCATGGTGAAAATACACTTTTGAAGTTCTTTTGTATTGGTGTTGCCTTATGATTAATAAAGCAGTTTAATCAGATTTTTCTCCTGTATCTTTGAATACAGACAATACTCACCTGTGTTTGTAGCATGTGAACAGATTTTTTTGCTTCATGAAATCAGTGTTGTGCTTTCGGTTTTGTATTGAAGGTAAATGGGAGTACAGGAGATTGAAAGGTTGTCTTTTAAATTGCAGGAGCTCCTATGACAGACCCTTCACATTCAGTTATACCTCCAGGTGGAAGGTGAGTTTAAAATAAAACAGCTTTTTTTTTTTTTTATCTTCTTGTATTAATATAGTTTTATCTTTCTCTTAATGTGCTTTTTCTGTCCAGTTGGCCTTTTTCTGACCACTTTGGATAAACTTTTGCTTGCTTGGGATTACAAAAAGCATGAAGCTGAATTTTCTTTTTCTTTTGACCATTATGGGTGGGCAAAATGTTACAAATGAAACAGATGGCAAAGATTCCTCTTGGTTTAATTAGCCCAATGAGTGTTCTTAATTCACAATCTGTCAGACAGGGATACATTTGACATGCTTTATGGTATGTCAGTGATGGGGAGTGAATTTAATGTTGCTGCCTTCCACCTCCCCAGTTAAAAAATATAAACTAAATTATTATTTTTTTGTAAAATAATAAGTTATATCTGGAATAAATTTTATAAAAAGGGTTAATTGAAAACAGGGATCAGTTTTGTGAATTTCTTAGTTTGCTTCTCATTAAAGCTAAACATGCTTTGAATAATGTGTATGTCCTGAAAAGGTAGGAATAGGAGATTCCTGGCAATTCCCTCAAGATAAATCACATAAGCCAAGATGCAAAGTATTTGTGTTCCTAGTTAGAAAAAAAATGCAAGATTGACTTGACAACCTGTAAAGCTTAAGGAACTTTCCAGATGCAATATTTGTTTGTTTTTCTTTTTAATAATGTCACTGTGTTTGATTTGTTTATTTTTGTAGTTGTCCTCCTGTTCAAGTGAAAACTGAACCAAATGAGGATTCTGGTATGTTCAAAATTATACCCTTAGTTGCACAAAAAATAAAAAAAAAGCTCATTTTCTGTTCAGAAGGCTGAATTTAAGCAAAGATAGAAAGCACTAAGAAGAAAGCAATAAAAAGCCATCCTTACTGAGAAGGAAAAACTTTTCTTTCTGTATAATTCCTCACTTTTCACTTGGAGTTTTCTAGGAGGTCTTGAACATTAGCCAAATGTTTCCAGTTCTAGAAAGAGATCTGTAAAAAAATTGTAGACTAATTTATCTTTGTAAATAAAAAGAAGAAGAAAATCCTGTGTTTGTTCTAAGTCAAGATCACTTTGTCCCAAATGGGGAGAGAAAAACTTGTTTTCTTTGCTAATATTCCTAAAACACTGACAATGACAGAGTGCCCATTTTCCAGCTAATTGAATAAATAAATAATAAAGAGCAAAAGACATTATTTATGGTTTCCAAAATGCCCAAGGCTCCCCAGGTTCCTCTGCAGGTAGATGATGCTGCAAGGCTCTGTGATCTCTGCAGAGCCACGTGTGCTTGGAGGGAAGGGTGTGAATAATCCCATTAAAACCAGTGTGCTTGCAGGTGAGAGCTTAGAGATAAACTGGTGACTTTCCCTTGGGTTGGACCCCACTGCTCAGTGTTTTGTATCATAATGAAGTTTTTATATTTAGTATTTGATTCTTTTCTTGCTCCTCCAGGAATTTCTTTGGAAATGGCAACAGTAACAGTGAAGGAGGAGTCAGACGACCCTGAGTACTATCAATATAACATTCCAGGTACTGATGCTAACTTTCTGATGTGTTTATTTTATGAAGGGTTGATTGCTTAAGTGTTGCTCTCTCTGTGCCTTTGTTTTTACTTATTCTTGGTCACTAATTCTATGATTAAATGTGCAGTTACTTAGTTCTGTTAGGATACATTTCCATGCTGGCTATTATTTAAGTTATTCTGAAGAGTACCAATAGAGCTAAAGTAAAACTTCACCATGCCCTTATCTGTGTGTTTGGGCTGAAGGAGGAATTCCAGAAGACTTTTGAGCTGCTTGATTTCTATTTTTTTTCCTGAGGGTCCAGTATGTAGTATGTGTTTAAATTAAACAGGAAATAAACTATACCAATTGTTCAGTTTCCTTGTATGGTTTGTTTATATAGACAAAGCCTAACAACACTTGTGAGGTCTGCAACACTGGCTTTGTGTATGTTTCAAGGTATCTTAGTTGCTTTGACTCATCTCCCCGTCCAGCTAATACTGTGTATTAGCCTCATCTAGGAGTGGAAAAAAGAACTCATCATTTAAGTAGGTTGAAGTGAACTTAGTGTGAGGAAGAGGAGGCTGAGGTGAGACCTCATCACTCTACAGCTCCCTGAAAGGACATTGTAGAGAGGCTGGTGCTGGGCTTTGCTCACAGGTCATTAGTGACAGAACCAGAGGGGATGGATCCAGCTGCTCCAGGGGTGGGTCACACTGGGCATTAAGGAAAAATTTTTCACAGGAGTAGCCAGAGCCTGGCACAGGCTGCCCAGGGAGGGGGTTGAATCACCAGCCCTGGGGGTGTTGAAGAGTTGTTTGGATGTGGTTTTGAGGGACATAGTTTAAGGGTGAACTTTGTAGAGTAGGGTTGATGGTTGGACTGGATGATCCCAAGGGGCTTTTCCAACCTGAATGATTCTGTGATGAAATAATGATTATAAATGGCAATATTAAATAACTAGGACCCTAAACTTGTTGTTTCAGCCTGTTTACATTTGTCAGTAGGTTAACTGAGCAACACAGAGGAGCACAGGAGACTCGTGTTCCAGTGAACTGCAAACCAGCACATCCTTCTCTTTTGTGATGTTATGTGTTACTGAGAGAACCTTTTTTTGTGCATGTTTAGACACAAAGATTCTTGAGTTTTTCTCATGTGCTTTAGTAACTAACTGCAGGATTGTAGAATCAATATTTTCATTCTGGCATATCTCAAGTACCAGCACAGTTCAGAGATCAGAACCCTACTGCATAGCAAAATGTCACCACTCAAGCTCAGAATTGGAAAGGTGAATTATCTGGTGGTAGGTTTATTTTTTCTTCATGTTTGTACATTGCTTGGCCTTGGGGGATGTGGGGTTTACAGGCATGATATAATGTAGTAAAAATAGATACTTTTTGGAGGCATCCTAATTATTTTTCCTTCCAAAGCCAAGTCCTGTCATCTTTTTGCTTTTCAGCACCTTGTGGCTTTCCATTTGATGCATAAAAACAATGTCAGAATTTGGGCAATAGCCCAGAGTGTAATCCAGTGCTGTTTGAAGAGAGGCTGTGCTGAAATATCTTCCTTACAAAATAGTAAACCACTGTACTGCAGTGTGTTTGTCTGAGCTGAAAATTCCCATTTATGCAAGATGCTTCCACAGTGAAGTCTAGGAAATGTGGATTGCAGGGTGGTGGGGGAGGAATTTGTGTTTTCTTTTAGTTCTTATAGAACTCTAAATGTAATTCTTCTCCTTGGTGAAGAGCAATGTGTTTTCAGATCAAACAGTAATAACCCCTCCTTTTCCCCTTCATAAGGAGAAACTTTTTCACAGTGAGGGTGACAGAGCCTGGCACAGGTTGCCCAGGGAGGTTGTGGAGTCTCCTGCTCTGGAGACCTCCAAAACCCACCTAGGTCTGTTCCTATGGGACCTGATCTAGGGTATCCTGCTCTGGCAGGGGGGTTGAACTTGATCTTTCAAGGTCCTTTCTATGATTCTGTGAGGTGAGAGATGTTCCCATGCCAAGTCCTGTGACCTTCCCTGCAGTAAAGCAGCTTTCCCTTCCTTTCTTTCCCTTCCCACTCCAATTCCAGCTGCAGGCTGTACAGAGCACTATTGGCTCCAGAGCTAGAGAGGGGTCTGTGTGTGCAAGATGGTGCTGAGAACCTTCAAAAATACAGTTATCCTGAGGTGTGTTCCCAAGGGCTGACACGAGTCTGCCCAAGTGTTGCCTGTGTAGAGACCTGCTGCAAAATGCAGGGGTTCGGGGGTGTCATTCTTACTAAAAACCCCCTCCAGCAAAAGCTGGGCTTATTGATTTTTGAGAAGAAACAACTGCTAGAAAACAGCAAACTGCCTGGGGCTTCCTGGACAAAAAAAAAGATTTACTGGTAAAATTTTTCCTGGCTATTATTTTTCTCCCAGTGTTGGCTTCCTCTCAAGTCTGTAATGCTGAGTAAAGCTCCGTGTGCGAAACTCGCCCGTTAATCAATCCGGGGAAAAATGACTCCTGGAGGTGGACGTTCTTTTCAGCTCCTCTCATCTCCTGGTGGGTTGCAGCTTTTGGATCTTATCACGAGTTAATACTGAAGGAGTAAATTTAGCAGTACACAGTAAGAAGGCTGAGAAATAGGGACTTTAGGCATCAAAGTCTTCATGTGGGTGTTTTGATAGAGTATTAGGGGCAATTTTCCATCGATGGTCATGAGCAGTATGGCAGTAGGTGGGTTATTTATCCAGTATCTTGGAAAAATGGAAAGAGCACTCCAGTATTAAATGCTTCAGGTGAAACCAGTGACAGCCTGCTGGACCTAGGTTATCTTGAAGGCTTTTGATGGGGAAAAAAATGTGGTCCAAGTATCAGTGTCAGAAGGAAAACAGCTCGGAATCAATTAAGATAATTAAGAGCTACACTTTTTTCATTTTTTTTTTTTAATTTACAAAAAAAAAAAAAGGCAGGAATACAATAAGAATATTTCTCAGGGAGATGTTCCACCTTCAATCCTCTTCAGCAGCAGAGGCTTTTTGGAGACACAGCACATGCAGAACTGAATTTGCTGACTAAGGACCAAACATTTCCTGAAAGACTGATGTTGTCTTGGGCTTTTTGGGGATCCAAGTCTTCAGTTACCACTGATGGTTGAAGTTAAAACCAAGAGAACTGGAAGTGGAAGGAAAAGGCTGTAAACAGCATGTCGTGTGAATTGGCTGATGCAGCTTATAAATCTCTAGGGAACTGCCTGGTTTAGCTTGTAAACAACTTAGGAGTGAGCAAATATTGCCAAACATCTCTTCTCTTGATGTTGAATGCTGCTGTCACTTTGGGAATTTCTGGAAATGTTAGCGAGGCAGTTTAGAATCTGGGACATTCATCCCAGACCAAGCAAGACTGAAAATAACTCTGCTGGCAAAAAGGCCAAAATGGGAGTGTAAACTGTGTGTTTATTCTCTTTCTGGAACACTGAAAGTCAGGACTGTCTTTTAGTATGTCTCTAAAACCAAAACATTTCTCCTTTTGGAGATCTCCCAGAAGACTAGAAGTAGTGTCCATCTGAATGGGGTGAAGGCTGCAAAGCTGAGCTGGCAGTGCTCTAACCACCACCATGGAAGACATGGATACTGTCTTAATCCAGGAAATTCCAGAGACTATATTGAGAAAACAGGAAAGCACAATGTTCTGCTTCTTAAAGGTACTCTGGTAATTCCATATTATTCACATTGCTACCATCCAGTGTAGTGGATGAAAAAAAAAGAAAAAAAAAGAAAAAAACCACCAAACAGAAAAATGAGTGTTGCTGCTAATCCAGAGATGATAAATCCTTGTGCCAAGTGGCACAGCTTTGGTTGTCAAGTGTTGGGACATCATCCATTAGGAACTGAGGCTCAGAAGTTTGTACTCTGTGTAAGTCAATGTTTAGTGGGTGGTAAGCAGGAGGAGTATCTGTGGCTGTCAAGGGAATTGACACCTGCTTTTGCTTTTAGCGGTTCTTAGAATGTTAGAGGTGGTGTTAGAATGTGAAGAATTACCTGCTAGAAACAGGCATTTCAGAAGTTTGTGATTTATGGCCATAACCTCCTTTTCCAGAGGCTGCTCTTCAATGCAGAGTTCCAGCCCAAGGGCAGGATTGGGGTGCAGGGCCCTGTTGGGGGTTTGCTTGTGAAACACCCAGTTTCAGTGTGAGCTTCACACAATTTCTGAGAGCCTGTATTGCTCTTGGTGCTTTTTCTGATCCAAGGTGATCTTGCTTAGCTCTGTTTACACGTCTGAAGTTCAGACTCCCAAGATGTAACTGTACTGCAAGATTTTACTTCTAATGTGTCCAGCGGTTTTCATACTGAAATCCCCTGCTTTTGTGTCCATCCTTCCTCCTGCATCCTACCTGCTGCAGTGGAATTAAGTTGTTCTCTCTTCACTTATTTACTCTTTTTTGTGATTTCCTTATTTTTATTCCTAGATGGAACTTCTTTTGAGCTGCTTACCACTTTACTTGGTTTTCACTTATCTTAGTGGTGTGACATGTTCATCTGCCTGTTGTGCATGAATGCAGAAATGCATCTGCTTTGGTTAATACCTCCTGGTGGCAGAACTTTCAGATTTTTTTTCAAATCTAATTTTCTAGTCTTTACTAAATTAAGATGGCAGAATATATTGAGAAACAATGTTTGCATGCTGTTTTTTCCACTGTCAAAGCTTCAGGATATGAAGAAAACCCCTTTGAGTATCATAAAATAATCTGTGTGGGCCACTTTTAAAAAAATCAGATGGGTTTACTATGTGCACTGTAGTTTTTATTGACATTAAAGATGAAGAGATTGAATTCTCTGTGCCTAATCCCAAGGGCTGTAAGACTAGTAAGTGTATCTAACTAGAGAGATCTTTCTTCAATTTTGAACATGTCAAAGACTCCTATTTTTCTATTTTTATTTGTGTCACAGCATGCATTTGGCATCAATGTAGCACAAAAAAGAGGCTACTGCAGCATCTGTAGGTAAAACAATCCTGTCAAGGTTTTTGAATGAAGAAATAAACTCAAAAATGTGTGCTTATAATGGTATATTTTCTTCTGAAGGGATGCATGGCTCTGTGTCAGTGTGTTAGGAATGGTAATCACTGTGTGCTTAGAAGAACTGTCAGGAAGGGACAAACCCATCTAGCTGCATACACTCAGTATGCTTATTTACATAAAAGCAAATTGAGTCCATGGAGACATTTTCCAGCCCCACCAAGATGCTGTGTTCTAGTCCCACTTGCCCATAGCAGTTGCAGATCACACTGTTCAGAGGGGGATTTCTTCTTAAAAACCCCACCAGTGTCTCAGGCTTCTGCCTTCATCCTTCTCTTCCCCCTGGTTTTTCCCATCTTTAGTCTCAGCTGTGCCAGTACCACTCTTGCTGGGGCCATGTTTTGAACCAAATGGGAAATTGCTAAGCAGAAATATAGGAAAAAACCCAAACGCAAAAAAAATCCCCAAAAGTGAGAGGAGCAGATGCAAGCAGCACTTACTGAATGAAATGCATGTAAAACTGAACCCTGTGTAGGTTCCTCAATTTAAATCCTATTAAAGTCCCTGAACAATCAAATTAGACAGAACCATCTGAAATAAACATTACTGTAACCACCTAATAATAATGATTTTCTTTTAATTCCCTAAGTACTAATTTTCTTGAATAGCTCATAGGATTTGATCCTGTATATGTATTTTTGATGGACTGAAATACCACGTCTGCTTGTGACAACAGTCTTTTCTGTGTTTTCTTGCTTATTGTCCATAGAAGATAGGCAAGGGAAGTATTTTAAACTTTTAATGGCTTTTCTGTTGTGAAGCTATTGCTGCGTATTGCTGATATACTTGGAAACCTCTCTCTGAACAGCCTGAATTTTTGGGGAGCTCTATAATCTGCAGATTGCTTTAGCAAGGGAACACAGGAACAGTTCCATCTACACAGGACAATTAGTCCAAATCCAGTTAGTCCTGGTGAGACTTTCCTGTCTGCCTCACACAAGCTGGTTTTCTCTACCTGGTATGGAAGGGGCCTAGTGTGAAGCCATCTGTGCTGTAGGCATCCCCCTCTCTTCCTCAGAACCATGGGAGAGCCAAAGCATTAAGCAGGAGGATTTTAGGGGTGTTAATTTAATCTTTGAAGAGCCATTGGTGTGCTGCTTTGTGCAACAGCCTTTCCAAAGCAGGCTGACTGTGCCCATTGAAAGAGCTGTTGTGATGTAAAGCAAACAACCTGGAAGTGTTGTAAATTAATATAATAGCTCTGAATTTGTCTGTTTAATGTGGGTAGCAATTGTCAAGTCAAAAAGGGCAACCTAGGAATACAAAATCTGACACAAGGTGAGGGGGGGAAGATGTAGCTGATGAAAAAAGTAATGTAAAAAAGGCAGAATCATCAACATTTTGTGTTTTAAAAGCAGTTTAACACCAAACAAGTTGCAAAACCTGCTGTTCTCTGCAAGTCTCTGTTCAGCAGCCTAAGAAATACACACCCCTGCCATTAATCCCACAATAATTTTATACTATTGAACTGGATAAGTAAGGATTTATCCTTAATTTATCCTTAATATTTCACACAGTCTTCCCTGAATTCAACATTACAGGAAGTATGAAATGAGCATAGGATTTAGCAAGCTAAGAGTCACTTGGCAAATTCCTCTATGGCCTGGGAGAATGTGTTTGTGTTTGGGAGACCCAATTTAACAGCCATTCTTCTTTTTTTTTTTTTTTTTTTCCCCAGCAGGCCCTTCTGAAACATCAGAGATGGATGAAAAAATTGCTCTTGCAAAAAGTTACACAGGTAGATCTTTTACTTACGTTTTCCTTCTGTTTTGCAAATGTAATGTGTGAGTTTTTCTTTAAAAAGCTTTGCTTCCTTGATTTCAAGAATTAGGGTGCTGAAACTTAAGTTTTCAATAGAAATGAAAATTTCAGTTGCCTTAATTTTTAGATGTCCAAGTGGACAGACTTGTAGAAGGAAATCTCATTTATTTTATAAATCTAAAAAGGAACTCTGCAGAATTTTACGGAGTTTTCTTCCAGAATTTCCTTACCAACTGCTTTGACATTTTTGCATTATTCTCTTAATTGTGGCTATATCTCAGGAATTTGGTACTGGATTAGAAGGACCACTTGCCAGTCTTTGTGGCTGTTCAGTTTCCCCAAATTGTATTGATTGATTCCAAGTGATCAATTGAGGTGATGTTTTTATGACCATGCTTTATGTTCACATCTCCTGAAAGGCCATTACCTCTTAATTCTTTTATTTTGTTGTGCTTTGCATTTGCTGGTTATTTACCCAGCACTCACTCTGAATTAGATCAAAACATCATATTATGTTTTCCATTAGCTAGATGATATGTTTGCCATACTTCAGATATACTCCAGTTAAGGTGTCTGGGTAGATGCTGCTGTATCTCTACTATACACAGCATGATGTGAAGAGCCTTTGAGGCAGAGATGCCTTCAGACTTGCTCCCACAGTGATATCATACCTCCAGCTTACAGACATCTGCAAGAAGTTACTCTTCAGAATGCACAAGTGCAGCATTACTGTGCCAGAATAATCAACAATATATTCCTTTGTACACTGCTACTTGGTTTGGAAAGAGTTTCTAATATGATTAACTTCACTTTTTTTAAACTTTATAACATTTAAATGCAAAATTGTTCTTTCTCCCACGGAGTATTGATAGGCCTAATCCTATTTATTATGTTGGTGCAGCCCACCCCAACCAGAGCATTATGATTATGAATTTCCCTCTCCTTTTGCATCCTTGGCCTTGCAGCCTTGTACAAGAATCATTATAGTGCAACATCTATGAGTCTGTTTATAGTAAAGAAATGCATCATCTGTAGGGGCACACAGCCTTTGTTTATAGTTCCAGTAATCCTTGATAACACAGGGAAAATGTTTATGATTGTATTAATCCTATTAAGCCAAGAAGAAGGCATTTCCTACTGTCATTAACACCAACCCTGCACTGCTGTACACGCAGTTCAGAGAGTGTAATCCCCACCTCTTTACCCTTCTCTGGAGTTGCTTAAAGGCTTATGGTGAAATATCTCTGGTTCTGCTTTTAGTTGCACGCTGTGCAGAATGCTTCAGTGAGCAGGGGGGGCTGCTTTGACAAGTGCTGCTTCAAAGACAAAATCATGGAGTGTTTGGTCACAAATCTTTTCCGTGCTTGTTATTCATCAGCTCTATTTTTCCCCCTCCAGATTCCTCCCAACACACCTCTTCAGAAACAAGTGAAGATCCTGAGGTCGAGGTCACCATCGAAGGTTAGTTCTCCAGTTCATTGATTTCAGTCCTTGGGGTGTTTTTATGTCCCCAAACTGTTTTATAAAGCTTGCATTGCTTGGCACTGAATCAATAGGGTTATGTGCCAGTGTTGACTGCACTCTGGATTGTGAACTGCTTGGTAAACATATCTAGTCCAGGAGTTTTATTACAACCACAGTATACTGAAGAATATTGGACTCACTGGGCTGGTTGTGATGTGATGTGTGACAGGTGTTCATCTTTCACATATTTTTTTTAAGCATATATGGTAAAGAATACTCATTATATAATAGCCATTATTTTAGATTTTAAAAAGGTTTTACAACATTCAGTCTGAAGAACTCAGTTTCATAAACACTGTAGTTAAATAAAATTTCTAGTTGAGACTAGAAATGTGCCATAACACAAATTGTTACAGGTGGTGTAAGTGAAGCTTCCATTTATCTGTCTAATATGGGTAACTATGATATTAAAAATCTTTATATACACTTCCCTTTCTCACCTAAATGGCACTAAAGCCACTAACCAGTGCCCCTGTAGTTTTCATGCTTGGATGTTGGTTGGAATTCAGCTGTATTTATTGTATTTGTGAATTTTATGTCCTGTAACTGCTTTAAAACACTTTTGAGATTGGCTTTTGCAATGCTTACTTCTGGCAATGGGTAAGATTAAAACAACCAAATTAGCAGTTGAGAAATCAGGTAGTGCATTTTAGGACAAAGTTGACACTTCTGGCATTGCTTTCACCTTTTTATAATTCATCAGTAAAAGAATTCTTATGTTACCTCAACAGAAAAGGTGATAAGAGAATAGTCATTAAGTTCTGTGTATATGTGAAGGCCTTTACCACAAAAATAAAAATGTTCTAAAAATAAGTTTTCTAACAGAATATAATACAGCTGCATAGGTGCAGTAGATGTGAGGAGGTAATGTTATTCCTCCAGAGCAAGGTACACCCTTGGTGACCTGGGCAGATGCTGTTCTGTGTGTGAAAATAATTGTCTTTCTCTGCTTTAGCCATTTTTCTCTAAGGCTGCAGGTAGTGATAATTGCAGTCTTAAAACCTCATTAACTGGTAGGAAAGGTGGAGTGTTGAATTGGGGAGTGACTGGCTAAGTATCAGCTTACTGAAAAACACCTGGGGTTTGCACTTTTTCCCCTCTGTGTGTGTCTGGGGCAGGACTGACTTATTAAATTAATTTCAGTTACATCCATCAGTTTTACCTTGGTTTGAATGAGATTTTAGCACCTTTGAGCTCTTCAAGCTAAAACTGAGGCACTATGTTTCAAGCCATTGGTGGAAGCATACTTGCAATTACATCAAAAACGTAGTCTGTGTCTGCACAATTTATTTCATGATTTCTGCTGTTGTGTGGTCATTTTAGGGTCATGAGATGTCCAGTTGTGTCTCAGAACACAGTATTGCTTTCCTTAGAAAGTACAGAAGCAGTTTTGCTTTTTGTTGCCTTATGCCTTGTGCTGACTCCCTCTCCCTAATTGTTCCTACTCAGGCCAGTAGCTTCCTAAAGGTACTCAGATAAGTACTTTCTTGTGAATTTTGATGCCCCAATAAAGCACATTGCCAACATTTACACATGACTTCTTTGTATTTTAAAGCATTTTTTGTGTTTCTTTAAGAGGATGACGAGTATTTGCCCCCTAACAAGAAACCAAAGAACACTGAGATAGTCAATGAACCTGCCAATACTGGGAGAAGAAAAGCAAGAGAGTTCAATTTTGGTAAGATAAGAGTTTAAAGATAATTTTTTTTCTCTCTACTTTGTTTTATAAAGAGGTATTGGACAATTTCACACTGCAGGAGCGAGATAGGCCTATGAGAGTATTCATTGAAGAGTCCAGGGCTCTCTGTAGGTATAATGCAGCAGTATAATCATCATCAGAGGCTACCATTGTTATCATCCAAAGTGACCTAAATAAATGCTGCAAGTAACTCAATAAAATAAAAACAACCCTAGATTTTTGTCATCTGATTCCTTGGACAAGAAGATAAAACAATGTACTTATGTACTGAATTCTGGCAAACTGGAGATCAGCAGCCTAGCTGCTATTTCTTGATGCATGCTGTGAGCAGTGAATATGAGCTGAGGGGAGGTACATTTGGGAAGGTAACCAATTGACTCTGCTATTCTGAGTATTCTGCCTTGATCCCTGCAGGCAAACAAAGTTGGGGTCTTTTGGGTAGTGTTCTTTGATACCTTCTGTGGAGTTCATGCTGCAGAAGTGAATCCACACTCTGGTCAAAGATCCTTTCTGTGTGATTTGTTGCAGCCCCACACCTCTCCTTTATTTCTTCTTCTGGTGTGGTTTCCTGGGCAGGCATCCTGTTCATCTGGGTACTCCTGTGGAATCAGGAATACATTCTTTGACACAACAATTGAGAAGTTTGTTAGGAACTGCTGGGATTTGAGGTCAATTGAGAAATCCCCATGGAACCTCTTCTGCCATCTGTTTTGCTTGAAACATGTCATTTCATGCTAATTCCAGCAAAAAGAGAATAAAACATTGTTGAGAGCTATTCTCAAAAGCTCATTAACACTAATAGGCAGTTCCACATGTAGCATTAGTTAGTTTTGGTCAGGAGAACATAATGGCCACATCAGTAGAAGAGAAGACTGAGCAGTTCATAGTGCAGAAGCTTTTGCTAGGATATTTTCCCTTAGTAGAAATTAGCCTGTAAGCCTGGCAGGCAGCAGTGTTTGGAGGGTATAAACAGTAAAGTTGATGAGACACAGAGAGCAAAGATAATAAAAACAGATGATAAAAATGGCAGCTGAGCTTGAAATGATGAAACCAGTTAAAGAACATCTCGCAGCTTGCCTGCTCACTCTTGCTTCTGAGTTGACTTGGTAGGTTATCCCTCTGGGCTGTTCTCAAGAAAACTTTGCTCTTGACCCCCTATGTGTAGTTAGATTACAGGGTTCTGCAGCTCACAGGTTGTTCAGAGATCTTTATTCCTAAATTGTTTGAGGTTATTACCCTTCATGCTCACTTTTGGGGGTCACCTACAGAAAATGTTCTTTATGTTATTCCAAGGTCTGGGTCAAACTCAAACTGAATGTGAGAAGCTTTGGAGAAACAGACTTCATTAACTGTAATGGAAAAAAAGAACAACTGTTGGTAGTTGCAGTGCTGCTGTTTGGACGCTTCAAAAGAATTTGTACCTTTGTGTAAGGAAGTTTAATATTAAATAATGGAAGAGGAGTAAGAAGGTGTTTAATTTTCTCATGCATATCTGCAAAATGACAGTGGCATGTGCACTCAAGACTGGAAAGTAGGTATAGATGCTCAAGAGAAAAATCTGACTTGTCTGATAAGGAGTTTCACTCTTTTTTTTTTTTTTTTTTTTTTTTTTTTTATAACACTGATGAGATCCAGTTGTTTGATAGCTGGGAGTTGGAGACACTTCCTATATATCTGGATAGAGTGAGAGACCTGAGAGGCCTGAGAAAGAGTGTAAATAATGTGCTGTGCTCTTAGGTTTTTTTGTGGAAATGGGGAAAAAAAATAATGGTAACTAGGGGAGGAATTAAAAGTATCTGGGTAAATGCCTGACAGAAATTGATAATCTTTGGGAATGGAGAATACATTTAAAAAGTATTTCTGAGCCAAATATTTAAGATTAAAAATATCTTTGCTGAAAGGAGCTGACATTGTCAGTAAAAAATCTTTCCACAATGTTGGTTTTTTTTTTTCTGTCTTAAAGATTTTATCAAAGCCTGAGAAGCTTCAAGCTGTGTCATGTAGTTGTATCATTCCACTTTAGTGGGGAATAAATGTCCCCTCAGCTGTTGTCTCGGTGTGACAGCAATGAGAAGTGTGTTTAGGTCTTTCTCCCCATTTTGACAACACCATTGAACACAGGTTTTGTCAGCCTGCAGGGTGCTTTGAGTTCCTGTGTGCTTCCCATTTCATTTTCCCACAAAACATAATCCATGTGACACTGTGGGAACAGGAACATGCTTAGTACCTGAGCATCATTTGTGTGCATTGTTGGGTGTTGCTGCTGTAGGAGATGTTCACTGGAGCATAGAATGAGCATAGAATCATTAAGGTTGGAGATGACCTTCAAGATCATCAAGTCCAATCACCTACTAAATATTTTCTGACCATTCAACCATGTCACACAAGTGCCTCTCAAAACCCTTGTCCCAGGACTGTCCATGTCTGTTCACCAGCTCTGTGGAGCAAAGCAGGGTTTTTTTCTTTAGGCCAATAAATTCTTACTTGTATTTTTCTGTTTCTTACTGATAAAGCTGCTGTTCATCCATTATTCTGCAGGGCAAGAAAAAAAAATTGAGATGGTGGTTGTGGTGGAATCAGAGCTTCATCTGCCTGTACTTCTGCAGTTAAAGGGGGAAATATTACAGGGTTAAAGTGACAGGAATAGAAAACACTGAGCTCAAGATGTGTTTAGCAGCTAAGAAGCTGTACTACAGGATAGAAGTAAAAAAAGTGGCAGAAGCAATTATATAGATTTATCCACAAGGATGTTATTTCAAAATATAAACAATTTAATTGATGTAGGTGATATGCCATGTAACTAGAATGAAAAGCTTCTGTGTGGACATGAGGCAGCATGCCAAAACACCCTTCCCTCTCTAAATGCCCCCATCTGAATCCTGCTGTCCTACTGAGATCCATGAAATTACATGGGAGAAAAAAAAAATATATATAAGCTTCAGCATGGCCCTCAAAGTTGACCGCATGGGTCTGAGAATAAATATTTAAACCCCTTTTCGATACGGACTCAAATTCAATCCCCAGTCTTTTCCAATAGAAGAATTTTTTGACAACTGGAAATGTAGTAGCTTGAATGGCCTCATTTTGTGACCTCTGTGGTTACCAGACTCAAGTCTAGTGTAAGAAAAGCTGTAAATACACTTGCTTATTAACTTGTTCTTAAAAGGCCAGCCAACATCTGGTACCATCTACAAAAGAGATGTGGCATTTTCCTAAAGCATAGAGATGCTACAAAAAGCTGGAGCATGTGCTCTCTGTCACAGGCAGAAAATGAGCTGTTGAAATTCTGCTGTTTAATCCAGCTCTGCACAGAACACACGATTAGATTTGGATAACTTCTGTCTTGCAGCCTGTATCTTCTTTCAGAAATGGGATTTGTGGGGATGTTTTGCAACATCAGGACATGGAGAACTACTGGATTAAGGTAGAGGATGGCACAATGCCTCCTGACCCAGATAGTTGTGCAGATTTGCACCAGAACAACTTCATGTACTGGCTGTAAGCTTTATCAAGCTTTGCTAATTAAGCTTTTCAGTGCCCAGATTTAGATAACTGTCAACAGGAGCTCCAAACTGAATTACCCAGATGCTGGAAGTAGCCTTAGCCTGGTTTATGGAGTTTTTTTAGGTTATGGGGTTTTTTTTACACTTGATTTAACATCCACAAATTTAGGAGGTGTTCTTAAACATTTTATTCTATCAATTTTCTTTCTGAGTGTGTTAAGGTATAGCCTGGCAGTCCAAGAGAAATAACTGGAAGTAGCTTTCTAGAAGTGGCTTTAGCCTGGTTTTTGGTGTTTGTTTTTGGGTGTTTTTTAAGGTTCTGTTTTTTTAAACTTAACATCTGCACATGTTTGGGAGGTATTCTTAAAAATTGTATTATATCCTTTAACTTTCTGAATGTATCCATACATTTTAAGGCATAGCCTGTCCTATACTCCAGAGGCAGGCTGTGTATTTCAGTGAGTGATAATGTAGATTATGCAAGAGATTTGTTTCTGGCCTGACATGTCCTCCTCTTTTCTTTGCAGAGAAGTGGAATGCACGAATCACAGACTTGAGGAAGCAAGTTGAAGAGCTATTTGAAAAAAAATATGGTATGTGTTACAGTCTGTAACCAGTCCACATCATTGCCTTGAGTCCCATGATGCTGTAAACTCTTGTTGGCACAAGCACAGCAGTACTGACCAGCACCCAAGGGTTAAATATGATTAGAAGACTTTAAAAACTGGGGAAAGTAACTTTTTTGATGAGCAGAGGAATTTCAAAATTGGGTGCCTGTGTTTGGCACTGAAATGGGAAATCTGATTTTATTTTTCAGTTGTGCTCAGTTCCCTGGAGCTTCAGTGTGCTCGTGTCTTGGGCCCCTTCATTTGACTTATCTGGCCTTTTTTTCTGTAATTACACTGAATTTTTAAGTGAATCTTCTTTAAATGGCTCTGGGGAGAGGTTGCCACTGATGGATTCCTCCTTTCTGATTATGATTGATTTTCAGTGAAGCAACAATATATGCTAATGGGTTTTGGAGAGAAAAAGAGTAATGGGTGTTAGACTTTGGAATTTGTCTCCAGATCGAGATACATTTTGTGCCCCATATCACACATGAAAACAGCATCAGGAGAAATTTCAAAAGAAATGGTGGCCATCTTCTGCAGTGACAAGTGGAAGTGTTTTCAGAACAGACTTTGTGATTTGGAGTATTACATGTTTTGGGTGTGAGTCTCAGGTGACATTTAAACAGCCCTGTGAAAGCACTCGCACCAAGTACAAATGGGTTAGAATCTGATTCACAGTATGTTAATTGCTCTAGAAAGGAGCATCATTCTTGGTGGATTGCTTTAGTTTTGGTGTTGGTGTTTGCACATTGCCAGCCTAAAAATCTCCCATGGAGCATGTTGAATACAGAGCTCTTCCTGACTTCCCATAGCAGATGGTATTAAATTATTCCCTTTTTCCCTGTGGATGGCAACATTGGATTGATTCACAAACCAATTCCATATCATATTCTGATTCTTTTTATCTATTCTATATGGACATGCAATTTCCTACTTGGTTAAAGGTTATGGATATCCACTATTCCCTGGATGCTCCTCAGATCTGTTGGCTTCTCGAGCTCCAAAGTAGTTTAGGAATGTCAGCCATTGTCATCAGTTACAGCTGACATGGCTGAAAATGGATGGAAATTTGTGTTCAGGTGTAAAATAAACAGGATTACTTTTTACAGTGTAAAAACAAGATAGTGACTTAGAAATACGAGACTCATTTATAAAAATGAAACCTATATTCAGTAGGATGCAAACCATGTAAGGTTCCAAATCTAGGAAGCCTCACTGCAGACTGTGGTGCTGACCATGTTCTTAGGCTGTCTGAAGAGTATTTGCTAAAACATTTGCTGAATTAGGAGAAATAAAGACTCTTAACTTTTTAAACCTGTCTGTTACTTACTTAAATAGGGTTTTTTTTACTCTGAAGCTGTTCTTTCTTGATGCCATAGAAGGTACCATACTATTAGCAGAGCAGTCAGATGGTAATAGAGAAATCTTGTTGCATGGCCTATAAAATTAATGTATTCCTGTGAGTATAAGGAAGTCATCCCTCTTGATATTTGCAAACCCTCATGCTGTTCTCCAGTATTTGCCAGCCTGATAGGTGTGTTGATAGGATTACAATCCTTGTAACTTAAAGAAATACAGTGATGTTGTTTTCCAGCTCTGGATGAACCTCTTATTTGCTTTTCATTACCTTCAAAGATTTTGGTAGTAGGGCCAGGCTTTTTTTGAAGGTGTTAGTACTGTTCATTTCATTAGTGATTCCTTGGATTTCTAAAATACACTGAAGGAGTTCACTCAGAAGAAGGGATGTGGGCCCCTCCTCCAAGTCATTAACACCTCTTGTAACCCAATAGTAGTAATGAATACTAGTAATCAAGAGCTAATGAGCTGAAAGCTGCTTGGTTTATAATCAAGTCTGGATAATTTAATCTTTCAAAATGTGCTGTTAACACCAAAATACTGTGAAACTTCAGTGTGACAGGCATGGTTTCTGTTATTAGATGCTTAGAGAGTAAATGGAGAGGAGGAGAATCTGTGTGCAGGTCTGCAGCTTGTTTCCTGTTAAAGTGATGTTCCTGTAAAATAAAACCAGCCCTCCCCAAATGAGAGTGCTTGTGTATTTAAACGTGCTGAGGGGGTTATTGTGTGCCTGAGAATTCCAGTGGTTTTCAGAGGGATGTCAAACAGCTAATTTCAGTAAAGCCACGAGCTAGTCGTAATGTTTTTATTATCTTTTTTTTTTTCTTAAAGCTCAAGCAATAAAAGCAAAAGGTCCAGTGTCTATCCCATACCCACTTTTCCAGTCACACGTTGAAGACTTGTATGTGGAAGGGCTGCCAGAAGGGATTCCCTTCAGGCGACCGTCCACCTATGGAATCCCGCGCCTGGAGAGGATCCTGCTGGCCAAGGAGCGGATCCGCTTCGTCATTAAAAAGTAAGGAATTAAACAGTTTTGCCCCTCTGTTACTCCTTGTTTTCTCCTGGCTTCATTTTAGCTTCAGGAACTTCCCAAGTGATTGCTACTGGTACATTCTTTGCTGTACCAATGGGTAATTTTTAGTTGAAGTTCACTCTGATCCATTGAGCTCAGCAGATCACCAGAGCTCTGCAGTGGTGTTGAGAGCTGGACAGATCTCTTCCACATCATGGACTTCTTCTCATGGGAAGATCAATTTTTACTATTTTAATCTCTACAGCTGTAATACACTTTGAAAGCTATTGACCTGAGGACATATTATTCTGTCTGAGGCCAAAATAGCTGCTGGTTCCTGTGATTTAGTTGGATGCCTGTCTGTGGTGCATCTGGAGGTAGATAGTCTGCATGAAGGGAGACCTTAAATGCACACAGAAGCTGCTTGATGGCTCAGTTTGCTGCTGTAGCTGGCCTGGCAGGGTATTAAAGCAAGACAGGAGACTCAGGAGATGCTCTGGGCTCCTTTCTTTCTCTTTTTCTTCTTTCTTGCCTTGGTGTCTTTCCTGTAAGAACCCTGATATTACTTTCTGCAATGGCAGGTGGGATTGGAAGGGAGGCTGGACCAAGCCTGAATTCAGGATGGGCAGGGAGAGGTGCTGGTGTCAGTGGATGCTGAGTGCTGGATCTCAGAGCTGCAGAGCACTTGGAGATACAGTGCACAGTATGACTGTGGCAGCTCTGGTGTACTGGGTGGTTATTTACCTTCTGGGTTTGGTGCTTCACTTCAGACAGGTGTGATGTTTCACACCACAGATGGACATTTACAGTTGAAATAAAGCTTCTGTGAGTAACAGCTGATGATTTACTGTTGTTCAGTGGTGTAGGACCCAATCCAAGAGTTTTCAAACTGGAATCTGCTGATGGCCTTGGTCAGACTCAGCTGGTGGTGGTGACAGCCCGTGTCTCTGTGCATAGCGACATCAGCACGGGTGCCAGTTTCTCAAATTTGAGAGGTATAAACTAATTTCTGTCATTCTAATGATTGTAGACAACCAGAAAAGAGGAAGAAGTGTAGATTTTACCTTTTGTCTCACGTAAAATCTGACACTCTGCATAGATTTTAATATTCCTGTAATTCTGGCACCTGCTCTTGTCAAATTGGTCGTAGATGTTAACAGCAATTCATTTATTCTGTTCATTGGTTTTGCAATCAGTGATAAGCAGAGCAGCTCAGAAACCAGTCCACTTCTGTCAGAAATGTCACCATTTTTAAATGTGCTGTTGTTCTGCTGTGGATAAAACTAGGAAACAGGAATGTTAGGGAAACAGGAATGTCTGCTTGGAATTTTTCATTTTGTTCAAGTTTTGATTTGGATCTTCCTTTCTGATGAAGCATATCTTAGACCTCAATGATATTTCTAATGTGTTATCATGAAATTTTATGGCTCAGGTGGGTATGGGTATCAGGTATGAAAAATATTTTCATCAGTAGGATTCCAAACAGCTCTTCTAATAGTTTGGTGTTAATTGGAATTTAATGTTAGGGGTCATGGTGTCCCCCTGATAGGCTGTAACTGCAGGTTTATCCAGGTCTATGTCACATTTGAAGCATGTATCTTAACTCTTTTAGGCATGAGCTTTTGAACTCTACACAAGAAGACGTCCCATTGGATAAATCAGTTTCAGGAGGTAGGTCTTCCATATGTGAGTTGTCCAAGCACAGTAGGATTCCCTGTTTCTCAGTCTGAGCAGTGGCTACTGTTTGCTTTTGCTAATACATAGTTGATGGAGTTAACTGGGTAGGGAACTCTGTGTCATGGAGTAATTGCTTATATATGCAAATCTAATTTGCCAAAATTAGAATAACTGCAATGCAGTAATGAACATACAGGTTATAGTCACACTTATTACTTTAGGGTCTGACTTGCTCAGCTGATGGGACTCCATTTTCACCTAGGAGTGTAAAGACAAAGCATTCTCACCACTTTTACCACCACTTTTCAGCAGATGCATGGTCTTACATGTGCTGCTTTTGTTGACTACCCATCTAGTTGCACCCATGGATTCATTTGGGGCCTACAGGAAAGCTGGAGAGGGACTTTTTATAAGGGCATGTGGTGACAGGAGAAGGGGTGATGCCTTTAAACTAAAGCAGGGGAGATTTAGATTAGACATTAGGAAAAAGTTCTTTACTGTGAGGGTGGTGAGACACAGAGAGCACAGGTTGCCCAGAGAAGTTGTGGACACATCATCCCTGGAAGTGTTGAAGGCCAGGCTGGATGAGACTCTTGAGCAACCTGCTCTAGTGGGAGGTGTCCCCGCCCATGGCAGGCGGGTTGGAACGAAATAACCTTTAAGATCCCTTCCAAGTCTAGCCATTCTATGATTTTATTTCCTTACAAGCTGGGAGAAAAAAGTTTAGTATGAGAAAAAAAAAAAAAATAGTGCCTTTGCATGGGCACTAGTTGGCAAGTTATTTTCCTGGATCTGATTTTTCTCTTCAGTTGTCTTTTACTGTATTTTGGTCTTCAGGGATTTTTTTTATTTTTTTTTTTTAAATTGTCCTGTTAAGCCAGGTGTTAAAAGCCTTGTGTGCCTGAATCAATGGTAGCTAAAAAACTGCTCCCAACTCCAAAATGCTACCTGGCAACCTCAGCTTGATTGAACTGTGAATTTTTAGGAATACCAGATAAATTCTTAGTTCAGACACAGACACAAGTCTATAAATGCACTGTCTGCACTACTGCAGTACCATTATGTTGTATTATATACTTAACTTTCTGTTGTAAAAAGTGCATAAAAGACTGTACTTGAAGTGAACACCAAATATCTAAATTAAGCCAAGAAATCGTGTCATAAGGATGTCAAATGTGTGTGTAGGATTTAAACTTTTCCTGCAGTATGTTAACCCAGTGTATTCAGTCTTAATAACCTACTGTTCCTTCAAGCACCAAGTTTGACTATATATATTAGGTAGGCTAATAACTGAGTGTTAAACTTAACCGTGCTATTCTGTGGGTTTTTAAATTAGCCCTTTTCTCTGTTGTTTTTCTCATATTTAATATGGTTATACTGATTATGAAGACAAAGCAGGTACATTATGTATCCCATAAAGCCCCTGCAGCTAAGAACACCAGTGCTAACCCTGTTTTATGGCACAGTGTTAGTCACTTTATGCTGCTTCACTAACTCATCATATAGTCATCTAGACCTCTGCATTATTTCTGAGAGAACATCTGTGAAAGCTGCTAAAATCTCAAGGAACACAGCTCAGAAGACAGCAGCTGTCTGAGCCTCCTTTTCCTCAGTTTTCTTTTCTCCCTTGTAGGATTTTTTTTTTCTTTTTTTCGTCTCCTCTGCTGTTCCTCATGTCTGCTGCCATCTCAGGACACAGAGCTATGTAGCACCAGTCCCCAGTCCCTGCTCTCAGCAACTTGGGGCTCTGTGTCCAACATTCTACTCTGTAGCCCCAGCTAGTTTGTGTCTCCAGGAACGGGATGACTACAGTAGATGTATTTTGACTGCTAGAAGAAAGACAATTTGCATTTGCATTCCTGTGGGAAATAGGTCAGGAAGGTTTTATGAAACGGCCTCAGCCCTGAAGCCCTGAGAAGGCTGATACTGGCCTCAAGACAAACCAGACAGACAAGAATGGTTTGGCTCAGGAGATGGCTGGAGAAGCGGGAGCAGGTGCCTGTGAAGATAAAACAACCTGGTGCAAGGTAGTTATGGAGTTGTGCTTGTGGGTGCTGACTAAACCCACAGCATGGCAGCTGTCCAGTGACTTATTCAACAGTGATGAGCTTCTACTTACTGGTCATAAAGATCTGCCTTGGGGCTGCTGGTGCAGAGTGAAAATTCCTTGAAAATAAGTTTTCGTCTTGTATGCAAAAACCAAATTCTGCACTGAATAGCAAGGTAACTTTTTACAAAATGGAGCTAGCAAAAAAACTTAATCCCATCTCCAAAGAGGATCTCAACTGCAGGTGGATGATGAAAGCATTACAGTTCTTCAAACCAGCACGCTGTGTATTCTGGAGCAAGAGGGATGTCACTGGATCAGTGGATTTTGTACAGATTGATAGTCTGTCATTTTTTAAGAATTAATTTTCCTGCTTCCAAGTTGAACCCCATTCTTCTTCCACATGGTATTTTCTGGATTACCTGAAAATGCAGGATGGTTTTGGATGCAGTAAAATGAGCAACTGAAAATATAACTAAAATAATTAGGGAATCTTGGTTTTGTTCTGTGTCACCTTCAAATGCAGTGAAAGAAGAGTGGTATGCTAGAATCACCAAACTGAGAAAGATGGTGGATCAACTCTTCTGTAAAAAGTTTGGTGAGTACAGTATTGTATTTCTTTTTTTTTTTTTTGGGGGGGGAAGGGTATTTTATTTATTAAGTGTTCCTTTCTTTGGTTTGGGGTTTTTTTCTGTTATTTTATTTTATGGCTTTGTATTTCTTGAAGGTTGCTTTCATTATTCCTTTTAAATGGCTACATGAGTGATACCTTTGATCAGTTTTTTTCAAATATTTAAAATCCTGGCAGTTGAGTGAAAAAGAATGTATTGCTGTACTGCTTATGCAACAATGTAAATACATAGTTGAAATAAGTATAAGTCTTATATGCACAGCTCTTCTAATTGCTCTCAATTTGGATTTTTTTTCCTTTGATGGTGAATAAAATAACCATTTACATACTTCTATCCATTGTAATATCATAAAAATCAGTATTAGAACACTTCTGGGTGGGTTTTTTTCCTGTTCTCTCAAAGATTTTTTTTAAAAAAATAATCTTCATAAGAACTGGAATAAAATAATGCTCTATAATAGATGAAAACCTTTGGATAAGAGCCCTGTATTATACCCCAGTGAGGAACCCAGTCATCTGCAGTCTAGTCTTGTGACTGTCCCATAGCAGCCTGATACAATACAGTCAGTTTTATGGCTTTGATGTGCTGAGACTTGGGGCTCTGTTGGGTTTGGCTATCCTGCATTCTCCCAGGTTCTAAGGTCATCATCTCAACAGCCTGAAGAATTGTTAGCTTTTCTGGCTTGTCAAGAAGTTTGATGGCCAGCCTGTCCAGTTGATGGGTGTGTTTTGTTCTAACAGCTGAGGCCTTGGGGAGCACTGAGCCTAAAGCTGTTCCATACCAGAAATTTGAGGCCCATCCTACTGACCTCTATGTGGAAGGGCTGCCAGAGAACATCCCCTTTAGGAGTCCCTCCTGGTATGGAATCCCTCGCCTTGAAAAAATCATTCAAGTGGGCCACAAAATAAAGTTTGTGATTAAAAGGTAAGTGTTCAGTTTGCTGCCTAAACATGTTTTGTTTGTTTTAAGGAAGAGGCCAAACAAATGCCCTTTGTGTAACCAAGCCCTTGGTTTCATGAAATCATGAAGCATTTGGTCTCTAGTTACCAATAAAATAAACTGCATTATAAAGTGGGTATTTGCAGTCCAGACAAGCCTTCCAAATTAGCTTTCACAAGTGTGAAATACGTAATAGAAACATACAAACTTTTCAGTTCATGGAATCATGGAATCATTTTGGTTGGAAGAGACCTTTCCAGACCATGGAGTCCAACCATTAACCCAGCACTGCCAGGGCACCACTGACCCATGTCCCTCAGCACCACAGCTCCATGGCTTTGGAACCCTTCCAGGCATGGGAACTCCACCCCTGCCCTAGACAGCCTGGGCCAGGGCATGACAACCCTTTTCAGGAACAGATTATTCATCAGCACCAAACTAAACCTCCCGTGGGGCAACTTGAGGCTGGATTTCTTCTTGTCCTGTCACTTGGGAGCAGTGCCTGACTCCCCCCTGTCTCCAACCTCCTGTCAAGTGCTGTCGAGGGCCAGAAGGTCTCCCCTGAGACTTCTTTTCTCCAGGCTAAAATTCACATCATACTGAGTGTTAATATTTAATTTATACCAAGAATGGGCTGCTGATGTGTTTTCTGGTTGCAGGCCAGATCTGCTAACTGTCACTACACCCGAAGTTATTCAGCCCAGGACGAACACGGGAGGTAAGAACACTGCTGTCTCAGGAGGGAATGGAAGGGTTTGGTGAGGAAACACATTTGGATCAATACAGTATTTTTCAAGAAGTAACCATTCTGTGGTGAGGGTGCCAACGTGCTCTTAATGAGAATGAAGAATAAATTGTACATTCTAAATGTGGATGGCTACAGATTTGGCACAGAAGTACAGGCCTGGTTTCATTAGGTTTTTTAGGAGGAGGAACCTGCTTGTAATAATAGAATCATACAATCATAAGGGTTGGAAATGACCTTCAAGATCATCAAGTCCCAACTGTCTACTAAATATTACCAGGACCACTCAACTATGTCCTGAAGTGCCTCATCTGGATGTTTTCTGAACACCTCCAGGGATGGTGATTCCACCCCCTCCCTGGGCAGACTGTTCAAAGAACTAACCAGTCTCTCAGTAAAAAAGCTGTTACCAATATCCAACCTAAACCTTTCCTGGTGCAGCTTAAGCCCATTGCCTCTTGTCCTATCTCTAGTCACCAGAAAAAGAGACCAACATCCCCCTCACTCCAACCTCCCTCTTCAGGTAGCTGTAGAGAGCAAGGTCTCCCCTCAGCCTGCTCTTCTCCAGACTAAACCACCCCAACTCCCTCAGTTTCCTCAGAAACTGAGTTCCAGGGCTTCCCAGGTTTTTTCCCCACGCATGCTTCACTGGCTAAACAAACCACGGCTTTAGGAAGGAATTGTGTAGAGCTTGCTGAAGGGAGTGGGTTGCGTGTGAGTGAAGGGATATGATTTAATTATGTAATCAGTAGTCATGTCATCACAATGTATTGAGGATTTTGTCTGGTTTTTAGGAAAAGGCTCTTGTTCCACAAGAGTAGCTCAATAGCAAGGACTGTGTTCAGTGTGGAGCAGAAGGAAAATGCAGCATAAATTTTATTTATTTTTTCCCCCCCTTTGTTTTGCTGCCAAAACCCTGATTGTCATCAAATTTGACAATATACCTGACAATTTGACAATGAAGTAATAACAGCAGGTACCAATGATAGCACTGAAAACCCAGCTTATAACATCCTCTCTCTGAAAGAACTGGCATGTGGTGCTCATGATTCTGAAAATTCCTGCTGTTTGAATGTTCAGAATAACATTTCTTTCTTCTACTAGTTATTTCCCTGTTGTTTTTCACTAATGTCCTGGTGAGTGCCCACAAAGCTTACTGGGGTCCAGGGTTTGATGCCAGGCTGGCAGACACAGCAAATGTCTTTTTAGGCTTAGAGCCCAGTGGAAAACATTTTCCCAGGCAGAGGCCAAGGATGATCTTACTGCAGATGAAAACTTTGTTACTAAATAGACTTTTTTTTTTTAAAAGCAAAATGTTATTCTGCTGCAATGTAGTAATCCTCTGCCCTCAGCAGAGAGTCTGCAAACAAAATTTTAATACTGGAGAGTAAATTATTCTGATTTCTTTGCCAGTAAGACTACAACATGTGAATAAGTATAAGCACAGGTGCAAATGTTAAATACCTGTGAAATCTCTCAAGTAAACGAGCCAGATTGCAACAAATATGAATGCATCTTGCCTTGAAAATATAAAAATTAGAAATAAAAAAGGGCAGGTAATTATGTTGTCAAAAATATGATTCAGAAGCAAAAGATTTCTGCATAGCTTCCTCCTTGCATTCTTTTCCCACCTCTTGAATGGTTTTAGCTCTGTAGCTGTTAATTTTATTTGTGAGTAGTGACGAAAAGTAATGAATTATGATGCTGTTTGTCAGAAAAGTGGTTTTTATTGCTGCTAATGTCCTGTACTTTCTTCTTCACTTAAACTACAAATTGTCTGCTCTGGCTAGCACTCCTCTCACTGGCTTTTCTTTACAAAGGAGGACTGGAGATGAATATTTATCTTTAATTTTTTCATGCTAATCAAAATGTTTTGCAAAGCACTCTTTAAATCATCTTCTGTTCTAAAGAGTGTTATTCTTATGCACTATAATGTAGCTAACTCCAACTTTTCAAGAGCCACTTGAATAATTCCTTCCTGCATCTAAAAACTCTGAAGAAAAGTTATGCCACTTGGGCCAATGTTTGAAATTTGTAATTACATTTAAACAGATTTTCCCTTAGGTAGAGGGAATTATGTATATAACTTAACCTGCCTTTGATAATTATCTCCCATTGCCTGCCCTTGTCTACTCACATATGATTGTGTTGATAGCTTTGTGTTGAGAGTGTTTGCGTGTACCTCATTATTTATTTATTTTCCACGTCTACTTTTCCTTTTCTTTTTCTTTTTTTTTTTTTTTTTTTTTTTTTTTAATATTTCTTTTTCCTGGGTAGTACTCTTGACATATATTTATTTCTGGTCTTCAGGGAAAGAAGATTGGAATGTGAGAATTACAAAGCTGAGAAAGCAAGTAGAAGACATATTTAATACAAAATTTGGTAAGTGTTAAATGAACTGTTTTATAATGCTGCTGCATTGTACAACTCATATGTAAAAAGAGTTCTACATTTTCCTCTAATTATTTAAACATCAGAAATATATTAGGACAGATAGGGAAATCTTGACTCCTCTTACCTAATTTTTATTGACTCTTCCATGTAACAGACATAAATGACTTTACATCTTAGGCCATGGTTTTTGCAGCTGTGTGACAGGAGATGATACGTCTGCTAAAAGATATGCATCATTTTTTGGATGCAAAAAGTTCTCAGAAGAGATACTGGGCACTCCAGGTTTAGATGTTATCTCTAACAAGGTAGACTAAGTCCCCATTTTGCAGTTCTTCTACAGAAAATAATAGAAAAATCTATTGAAATATTTTCCTTGTAAGTTTTGGGTTTTTTTTCGAGTAACAGAGCTTCTGTAAGCCAAGCTTCTTAAAATCACTTGAGATTCAATCCCACCCATTTGAGTGAGTAAACTGTCATTAAATCTTTATTTTCAGCTGAGGCTCTGGGGCTTTCAGAGGCAGTGAAAGTTCCTTATCCTGTATTTGAGTCCAACCCCGAGCATTTGTACGTCGAAGGCTTGCCAGAAGGAATCCCCTTCAGGAGTCCCACATGGTTTGGAATTCCACGCCTTGAGAGAATTGTCCGTGGGAGTGGCAAAATCCAATTTGTTGTTAAAAAGTATGTCTGTAATTCCCTTCTTTTTACTCCTGCTTTTGAAGCTGTTTGACTTTCTTCCCAGCAACCTTAGGCTTGAAATGCTAACTGAATACTGTTTCCATCAGACAGAATGTTTTCTGTGTATGCTTTATCTCATAAAAGGATTTACCTTCCTTCTGAAATTTATATAGTGGTATAAATGGGGTGTTTCATGCATCAGAGACCTGGGAGAAAAAATGGCCTTGTATCTGGAAACTTTTTACCTTTTTTTCCTTCTTTTTATTTTTTCACGAAATAAATCCAGAAGGAAATTAGAGTAGAAAATGTAGATTTATGTATTCTATTTTTTATGGTTATAGTAGATGGAGAGTCACCTGTGCCAAGAAATGTCTAACATTTTGCTGTATTTTTTTTTTTTTTTTTTTTTGCCTGTGTAACTGATTGGATTGTGTTCTGTTCAACTTTAGGCCTGAGCTTGTCACTTCCTATTTGCCTCCAGGCCTGGCTAGTAAAGTAAACACTAAAGGTAAACAATTAAGTATTATTTGCTGCCATCATTTCATAAATATTTCTGTTTCTACTTCTAGAGTAGACAGGTCTTTGTGTTTGAAAAATACAGGTCTCACAAGCAAAAGGCATTATTTAGGGATGGCTAACATAGTAGCCTCTAAATATACAATTATTTGAGAAAGTTGCTCAAAAATAAATTAATCTGTTTTTGTTTTGCTTTATTCCAATATAGAAAATTGAATTAATTCAATTTTGTTAACTTCTGTTTTGCTATTACAGGCCTAAACAGTATTTAACATAGAGCTGTGATCTGAAGTAAATAACAGTGAAGTTTTGTAAGAGAAGAATAAACCAAAGTCTTTTTAAGTTGTCTATATAAAGGTCAGATGTTAATAAATTTGTTATTTAGATAGTAAAAAATACCAAAGCTGTCCCTCACTCTTAGAAACAATGAACTCTTCACTTCTGAATTAGTAGGGTGAACATTTTGATGATACCTGCCTTTTTCAGGAGTCCTAAGCCTCTTTTTTAAGGCTATCACTGTACTGTTCAGACTGTGCAGTGCAAGCTGTACTTGGTACAGAAAAAAGCAATTCTACAGTCAGTTGGAATTTTTGGAGTTTAGATGTTTTTTTTATTAGCTGTGCAGGATGTACATTGTGGAGGGTTTGTGCGTTACACCTAGTGTTATATTGTCTTCCAGCAATGAGCCCAAAGAGTACAAAAATGTCACAAAGTCCTGGAGTCAATTCAGAGGTCCCAGAGATTGAAGTTACTGTTGAAGAAGGTACAGAAAAAATATAATTAAATATTCTTCTGGTGTTCTTCTCAGTTTTCATAGCCCATAATTGACTTGCACATGTACCTCATGTAGCAAATTCAGTATCATCCGGGGGCTCCAGATATGCTTTAATATAGAAACAGCTTTACTTTTTGTTTCTGCATAACTGGATTCTGTGCAGCTGATGGTTATGTGAATAGGCTGGCTCAGCCTATTCCAAGCAGAGGTGTGGGAATAGTCCTGAGTAGAGGAATGGCAGAGCTGACCAGTAGTATCAAATGCTTAAATACAGCCCTAGAAAAACTTCTTGAGGGGTTTTGTATTCTCTTCAGAAGTGAAGTTTTCTCTAGTAATCAAAGTTTGATATGTTCTTATTTTGCTATGGTGACTTGCTTCTGCTCTCTGCATATATATATATAAAAATAGAATGCTAGGGGTTGGAAGGGATCTAGAAAGATCTAGTCCAATATATATATATATATGTATGCAATGTCTCTTTACAGGTCCTAATAAACCAAAAGCAACAGATGTTCAAACTAACGCTCAAACCAATGGGTCCAACATGAGTTTCAAGCCACGAGGAAGAGAATTTTCTTTTGGTAAGTGTTGTAGGAATTTGCACCAGGTGCATTCTGTCACTGTTGGTACTGAAAATTCTAGTGATTATGTACCAGGTATTTTAAATTCATGTTTTATTCTGCAGTTAATGAATGACTGAAGTTCCTGATTTCTTGTACATCATGATGTAGAATAATCTGTATCATAGAAATCGGAGTAACTGTGAGTTTTGTAGTCCAGCATGGACCACTTACTGCAGCCAGAATAAACTGGTTTAGGAGCCACTGCTGATGGCTGTTGGGAACAAAGTGCCTGGCTAGATGGACATTTAATCTTAGCCCCTGAAGCTGAAACCATGATGGAGTTACAGTTCTCAAGAAAGGGGCACATGTTTCAGGGCACCTATGAAGAACTTCCTGCCACGATTTTGGCTGCTGGCTCAGATGAGTAAATTTGATGCTGACACTGTAAATCTGGATTAATTTCAATTTTAATCACCCTTTCTTTATCTAGTAGCAGAGTCTTTCAAAGCATTAGGAAGATGAGAATTCATGTGGATCTAGGTTTAGAGTGCAGCAGAACATTACAGTGCCATTTGCAGAACGAAAGCCATTTTGTGCATCTTACTGTCATAGTAAATGGGTTATCAAGCATAATAATTTATTAAACATTTATTAAAATATTCTTCAAGGTCTGATTCACTGCGTGAGTGCTGATTTAATTCTTCCCATTTCCTCCTGGCAGAGGCATGGAATGCCAAAATCACTGACTTAAAGCAGAAAGTCGAAAACCTTTTTAATGAAAAATGTGGTAAGTTTATTGATTCTTTTTTACTGAGATGTCTTTCTTAGGGACATGCAGTCAGACATATAAGAGAGATGTACATGTGTTTATCCCCCAGGTCCTGCAATCCCCTTGTACTCTGGGGAGTTTCTCATCTGAGTTCATTCTCAAGTTGCTTTCATTCTGTGTCTCGTTTCCCCCAGTTATTTTGTTTAGGTGTGGAAATGGAGAATTCTTTTGTGACCCAGAGACATGGTGACTTCACATCCTGGCACATCTTTTTAAGTTTTTTTCACCCTGCTTGTGACTGGCACTTGTCTGACCTCAGCCCATGTGTGACTGAAGTGTTATGGGTGGTGTCTGGAGAGCTGTGCTCCACTTCTCCCAGTGCAGGCTGTTTGGAGGCTAATGACATTTGGAAGTAATGACTTCTCATTCCACTTCAGAGCGTGATTTTTGGAACAAGGGCACTAATCTCACCTGCCCTTGGTGCTTTTCTCCAGCAGAGAGAGAAGCAGAAAGCATGGCCTGTAACAAAGCAGAGTAAAAAAAAAAGGTTAGTCTTGTATGCAGAGCAAGCCTGTGGCCTGGGCTGGCTGCAAATTACCAATTTTCAGCTGCAAATTGTGACCAGATTTACTGCAACAGAATGAGTTATGTTTGAGACTTGTAATTTTCTTCTTGCCTACTCATAGCTGTCACTAAAAAAGGCAAAGCCTGCTGGTTCCACCTAATCTAGTCTCTGTGTGCCAACTATTGTATACCATCTGTACCTGAGGTTTGCTTTATTTACACATCAGGTATCCAGCTGGTAGATTGTTTGCTCTGTTGCTTTTCAGGAGAAGCTCTGGGGCTGACTGAGCCAGTGAAGGTGCCGTTTGCATTGTTTGAATCCTTCCCAGAGGTTTTCTATGTAGAAGGACTACCCGAGGGGGTCCCGTTCCGACGACCTTCTACTTTTGGAATTCCAAGACTAGAGAAGATCCTGAGAAACAAATCTAAGATAAAATTCATTATTAAAAAGTAAGGCTCTCGTATGTCTGTTCTATGAGAACTGAAATGTAGACTAAAAAAAGAAATTATGATGCCAAGTTGCTAAATTACTTTATAAAATCCACACTGGAATATTTTGAGTAAATGAGGAAATAGTCAGAAAGCCCTTGTAGAGGTGGAGCAAGATCCACAGTCATCTCTTGGTTCTGGAAGACTCTCACAACCTATTTGGAAGGAAGAGCAAGTGCAGTTCCCAGCCCATTTGAATTCTGACATCACTGATGCAGTTCTTACCATGTGGAGCAATTATGGGTTGCTCATAAAACTTGCTGGCTGTGTGGCAAGAGCTCAGAAGTGGAGATGCATATACTGGGGGTTGTATGAATTTGTTTTTCTTGTCTAGAACTGGTGACATACCCATGTGCCAGTGTGGAAACAGTGGCAAGAGAATGTCATGGAGCCTCTCAGCCATTCCATTCTTATCTGACTGAGAGCTTATCCCTTAATTCCTGTTTTTAATAAGTTAATATTATAACATTGCATTTTCTTCAGTGCTGATGATTGTGATCTTATCAGTGTACATGAAACTTTCAATCTGTTTGCAGGCCTGAGATGTTTGAGGCAGCTGTTAAAGAAAGTTCTGCTAGAAGCCCCCAAAGTGAGTTTTGCAACTGCTTAATGTCCTAGATAAGTCCCTTTTAGGGATTAAATACAAACTGGGAG
Source organism: Ceyx melanurus (assembly GCA_024611195.1). Classification (NCBI taxonomy): domain Eukaryota; kingdom Metazoa; phylum Chordata; class Aves; order Coraciiformes; family Alcedinidae; genus Ceyx; species Ceyx melanurus. The sequence continues at coordinate 40,025 of JANHGL010000593.1, forward strand.
AGCTGTGTGGTTTAATGAATTCCTGAAGGATTCATTCTGCACTGTGGCTGGTTGGCTGTTTTGTTTGCTTGTTTGTTTTTAAGGTGGGAACAGCATTTGCAAGTTACAGTTTAAACAGAGCTTTAGCAAGGGAGTATTACATTTTGGAAGTTATTCACAATAATCATGCCTCTAACACATTCTTAACTATCTTTTATCAAAATGTAATGTGTGATTCACAGAAATAATTCAGGTTTAGAGAGAAATTGCTTGCTCCTAATACATAGATCATCTAAATGCCAAGTGCTTCACTGATGGGAGTGCAGATACCCAGGAGAAAATTGTGTCAAGCATGTCATGGGTTGAATGTTTGGAAGTCATATTAGTACCTCTTACTATGGGTTGGCAGAACTCTGCTGAGTTACCTGCACTATGCTGGTTGGTGCCACCAGACAGAAGTGTGGCTCAAATCTGACTGTGAGGGGTTTCTCTTGTGAACAATGCACAAGGGTCAGTAGGTGTTACTGACTTTGCTGCAAGTTTAATAAAATACCAAAATACATGCTTCACATACTGTGCTTTTTTAATCTTGTTAATAATCTTGTTAGAAAACCAGCTGGGTAAAGACTAACATCTGTAATCTGTCTCTTTTTCTTCTTGGGTTGGAAAGGAGTCGTGTTCCTTCAATAAGTCTCATGGAAGCTGCTCCCATTTTGAAAGTGGAACTTTGAAAACATGGCAAATATGTGTTCTTTTGCTATATTTTCTTTATATATGACATACAAGATGTTGAGTGCTCTACAAATGTATTTTTTAATTAATTTTCTTACTTTCTAGGAAGAAATAGTTCATCTAATACAGCAAGCACTACAGCAAACACAGTGAACACAGCTGCTGGGGTTGAAGATCTCAACATCATTCAAGTTACCATACCTGGTGTGTATATTGTACTGTCTGGACTCATATCACACTCTCTGTGCTTATTTTCCTCACTACATTTGTTTAGTCTGATGAAACTTTTTCCTATAGCCACACTGATTCACTGAAATACAAGTATAGTCAACAAAGAGCATAGCTTGGCATTCTGGTTTTGCTGAGATGTTAAATATTTTCTAACACTCATGTATATGAACACTCATCCGTTCAGTGGCATCTCTAGAATATTCTTAGCCCAGCCTCTAGTTACTAAGTATCTATATATTTCCTTTTTTTTTCTCATGCAATAAGTTAAATATTGATTTGCAATTTTCTTGGCGACTTCAGGAGATCAGTACTCAGACTGAACTGAACAAACATGCAGACTGAACTGCTTTGTCTTAACACTAACTGCTGCTTTCTCAGACACATGCTACATTCATTAGAAATTGTCACATCCCTTGCTGTGGCCAGCTGTTGAATAGACACTTTGCTTTTACCTTTCCTCACCATTATATCTACTGTAAGAAAATAAAATATAATTAATGTGTGGTCTTTGGCTTAAGTTTACAAAAAACCAGCATATCTAATGTTGGTTATGTAAATACTTGGAAGTTCCTCACAGATTTCTATATCAATCCATCTATTTTTAATATATTTACCCAAGTCTGTGTTACCACTAAAACTAGGAACAAAGTGCCTGTTTTGAAGCACTTGGGTACACCTGCTTTAAGGAAACATGATGATAAACAAGGGGGAGAAAAAAAACCTGCATAATCTGATGCTGTTCTCACTTTTTCTTCCAGATTATGAAAGTGAGCGACTGTCAAAAGTAGAAAAGGCCAGACAGTTGAGAGAGCAAGTAAATGATCTTTTTAGCAGGAAATTTGGTAATTGCTTCTTATTCCCTATTTTTGCAGAGCTGTGAATGCAGTTCATGCTGTTCATATCAAAGTTACTGAATCACCACAGTGGATGTGTGATCATACAAGTGAACAAACTGGAGAGTTGTCTATAAATGTTCTGCTTTGACTTCAAAAATAATGTTTTTGTAAGTGATGGGAGTTGTTTGGTGTAACCAACAAAACCTCAGAATATAGACTGCATTATGTTCCCCCCACCCTCCTCTTGCTTTCTGTGTAAACATGGATGAAATATTTATTCTGCTGTCAATCCATGATTCTTTGTAGAGCTTCATAATCCTGAGCTCTTCATACTTGGGAGTAGAGTAATTTTTAAAATGCAACTTAACCTTTTTGCTGTGTGGAGTTTTCTTAGTTGCTTTGTATTTGCACTGTGCAGCAATAAAGATCTGAGGGTTTTTTAATCTGGAATCCCTTCAGTACTGTGTTGAATTGCTTTTTGTGACACTGCAGGAAACACTTTGTTTTCCAGCGTGTGGCTGTTTCCTTAGATATCCTATCCTATAGCTTTTTTTTTTTTTTTAATATACACAGAATCTGGATTCTTTTTATGGCGAGCTGTCAGAGCTGGAGTTTTAACTAATGCTCTCATAGTAATGTTCATGAGTGTAATCCCCAAAAAATCTGACACTGCAACGGGTTCGTTGTCAAGGGAATTTTCATAGTTTCACATCTGATAGAAAGCTGGTGTTTTAAGTTTAATTTCTTAATCCTCCAAGGATTTTTTTCTTCAATATAATAATAAATGTAGAGACTTGGAAATAACCATGACCTCTCTTCCTCAGGTGAAGCCATTGGTATGAATTTTCCTGTGAAAGTCCCATACAGGAAAATCACCATTAACCCTGGCTGTGTGGTGGTGGATGGGATGCCTCCTGGTGTGACATTTAAAGCTCCCAGTTACCTGGAAATCAGCTCAATGAGGAAGATCTTGGAATCAGCAGAGTTTATCAAATTCACTGTCATTCGGTACGTGGTTGCCATGGATTGGATTGTACAGGTGCTGTGAGTAACTAGGGGCTGACAAATCCTAGTGAGACCTTCCAGCAGCTTGAGTAACTAGGGGCTGACAAATCCTAGTGAGACCTTCCTGTGTGTTACGTTTTGAAATGCTAGTGAACAAACCACAGTGACCGGGAGCTGTTAGGATGGTTCCTTCTCTTTTGTCCCATTTTCTGTTCATAGAGTGTGGCCTCTATTACAAAAAGGTGAGGTGCCTTAGTGGGGAGACCTCATGCAGGATAGTTTAAAGTCAGAGACATTTTATATATATATGTGTATATATTTATTCATTTGTTTGTTTTTACAGACCATTTCCAGGACTGGTGATTAACAATCGTAAGTATTTATGAGACATTGATGGCAAATGTGTTTTTTGTAAAGTACCAGGATTGATTTTCTACGTTTTGACTTAGTGGCAGAAGTTCCCTAGTGGTTAAGTTCTGGTATAACTCTTGGCTGTGTCTGTCACGTTAACGTTTCCTGGCTGCATGTGCAGTGAACTTGAAAACAGTGTGATACATTTACAGATCAGCCTAAGATTAGCATTAATTTTGATATGAAAATACAAGATACTGCTTTTGTATTTTTTTTCAGCTGCAGAGTCACAAAGAGATTTAAGACCCTGACTGAGCAACAGACTTACATGGGAGTGTCTGCATTTTAAGTTCAGATCCATTGTAGTAGCAGTTAATAAGCAAAAACTTTCCAGTAGCTGCACAGCCTTGTTCAGTGAAAAATGTCTATTCTGCTGAAGCTGTAGCAGCTTAGAGGGGCAGGGTGCAATTACCCTGGCTTGGCCAATTTTGCCATGTTAATGAAAGTGTTTGTGGAGGGGAGCGGGGAGTTGTCATGGTCTTTTAGTTGTCTAAAAGAATTGCGACCTGGGCTTTTAGATCTTATTTAAGAGGAAAAACTGCAGAACACTGTCATTACAGTGTCCCTTGTGTCATGTTCTTTCTGAGCCAATGTCAGATTAGAAATTCAGAGGTTAAATAAGCTACTGTCATGAATTTAGCCTTACCCAGCCTGTGACCCAGTGGTCATTCATTTTCATCCAGCCACCAGTATATTATGGTAACATGCTGAGCTCTGAACTGCCAGTGTTCTCAGGAAGATACTCCAGCTACTAACTCACACTGACCTGCTCACCAGTCCCAGGCACACCTTCTGAGGTGGGAAAGAGATCTCTTGGTAAGAGGGAAGCTTCCAAGCAGAGCAGTGTGTAATAGCAGCTCCAGAGAACAGAATGGGAAGTGAAAGAACCTTTGAAACTTTCTCCTGCTCAGCAGTGTCAGCGTGTGCTGGGGCTGAGGCTGAGCAGCACAGATCCACTCACCTTCTGCCACTGGAGAGCAGGTTGGGCATTGAACCTGGAGGTTTGTGCATTGCCCATCTCCATTCATTATGATCAAAATTGATACTGGTGTTTCCAAGGGGAATGATTAAAAGGCTCTGAGCCTACCACTTACAGGTATGATCCTTTGTTCTTCTGAAGAACAGGTAGAAGCTTGAAAAGGAAATTTTTGATGCTTGCGGACAAGATAGGAAATGTTGGGGTTTTATCCTGTGACAAAAAATACCGAACTGCAGCTCAGTCAGGTGTTAGTAACCTTCTCATGTGGCAAGTTTCAGAATTTGCACAAGGTTGTCCTTCTCTTATATGTGGGCTGTCTTCATTGTGAAGTTAAACAGTGATCATGTCTAATCTTAGAGCTGATGGAAAAAGCTGAAGCAGAAGCAGAAGCAGCAGCACCAGCAGCACAAGCAGCAGCACCACCACTACCAGGTGATGCAGAGCATGATGCACGTCCTTGCAGGAGGGGTAGGGTATGGAATTCTCCATCTTATTGGCAGAGGATATTAGTAGTCATGTCTGGGTATGTGGTGTTCATGATGAGCCATTTTATTTTGAGAGATGGTGTGCAGCAGTGACTTTTATAGCTATTAAATATTAATAAATTAATAGAAAGAGTCATTGCTTCCTTCAAGCTGTGTCATCAGCGTGTTCCTTGATTTGATTTTTGCAGATGATGAGTGAGCTGGAAAGAAGGATTAGTAGGGGTAATATATAAAGCCAATTCAGGATCCATTTATTGATGTCTGCTTAACTCAAAATTATGTGTCTGTCTGCAGCAGAGAGCCGTTCAGCCAAGTGAAGTTTGCCTGTGTAACACCTTAAGAACCTAGAAAGGCTCTTGGTGGAATTTCTGCACCCTGCCCAGCCCCATGACCCCTGCTGGGCTGTCTGGGCTGCACACACACCACCTGTCATAGCCAAATGGAGAGCTCAGCTCTGTGCTATGAACAGATAAGGGAAATGGAGTTGAGCAACTTCCTTTTGAACCAATATAGTTCCTAAATACTTGCAAACCTTTTAAAAATGTCTATTCCCAACTGGTGTAGTGTGGGAAAGCCTTTGCAATGGACCAGATAAACAGCTACTCAAAGTAACTGGGAAACGTTCAATAAGCATTTTAAGAGTAAGGGATGTTTCCATGGGGCAAATAATATTTGGGTATTTTTTATATTTTGCTTCAGACTCTATAGAAAGTTACATTTGTCTCAGACAAAGATACTTAAGTCTGAGAAAAAATAAGATGCTTTTTCTTCAGGGAAAACTTAATTTCCCCAATTTTTCTAAGATACTTACCTGATTCACACTGTTGAAAATTATATTCATTTGACTATATGTTTTTCATTTAAGAGCCAGCTGAACCAAACCCCATAGAAGTATCTGTAGGAGGTAAGTGTTTGCCTGCAGTTATTATCAACAAGTATTTTAAAGTAATTTTGAACAAAATTGCATCTTTTTTTTTTTTTGAGGAGAGAGGTCAGTCAAAACAGAGAAAAAAAAAGGCTTTATTTGTTCCCAGGGTGTTTTTTCATCTGCATTAATATCATGCTACATCTTATGAAAAATACCCTGCAGCAAAAGTTATTATTCAGATAATTTTACAACAGTTTTATGAATCGTTGTTCTTTGCTGGTGAGTCAGGACTATATATAGGCTGAGAATGATGGCTCATCTCCTGGGTGATGCAGCTCGTTATGCAGCATGGTAGTTTCCACAATTTATGCAAGTGAATGATTGCCATCATCAGGAAATTCAGATGCAGTATTGGCCTGAACAGACTGCTGGGGAGGAGTACTGCTCTTCCAGAACTTAAGCTCCAAAAAAGATCCAACTTTCCTATTGCCCAAGAATAAGATTATACTTGAGTACATTGTTAGATGTTGGTATGAGGCCAAGGAGGCTGTAGGCTTCTCCCTCCTCCCTCTGCTTTTGCGTGTGATCTTGGAGCATTGGGAATGCTGAACTGACCCGAGAACTGGGGTGCTGGTGTCTGCTCTGTGCTGTGCATCAGCACTTGTCATCTCAAACCTGCAGCTTGAGTTCATTCCCTGACCCTGCTCAGGGTCCCCCGAAAGAGGAAGCAGCCTCAGCACTGCCACTTCCTTTACTTTTCCATGGAAATGCCCTTGCCAGTCTCCATGGCTTCAGTTTCCCTGGCACATCGCTGGTCTCGGAGATGAGCCAACGCGTTCAGCCAGAGCAGCTGCCATGAGCTGAGTGACAGGTTCACTCCCAGGTTTAGGGGCAGGTCTTTCTCAGAGCCTAGATAATCCTGGTGCAGCAACAGAGACTAAAAGGAGGCAAATGTTAGAGTCACAGAAGAGCTGAGCTGAGGATTTTAAGCTGGCAGTTATTGAAAGCTGGAACATCAAATGTCTTTCCAATGCTGAAATGATATGAGAGCACTGAAGCTGTTAGATGTTGAAGGAGAGCTCTTCCTGAAAACCTTCATGAGGAGGAGGAAACCCAGCTCTGGGCCTTCAAAGTGATAGTTTGGAAGAAATAGACAAGGGTGGTTTTGAATTTGTCATCCAAAACTGAATCCAGACCCAGTAACCAGAGGAATGATCTTGAGAAAAGGCATGCAATAGCTAAAGAACTCAAAATCACTTCAGAACTGGGCTGGCAGGGATAAAATGATCCTGTGGTGAATGGCTTGGCTTTGTAGTGATGAGCTGCCCCAGCCCCAATCCTTCCACACAGCTTCAGTGAAAAACCAATTTCCTTCCAACATCGTATTCTTTGTTTATAAAAAGAACAAAATCAGGCTCTGGGTCACATAGACAGTGCTGTACAGGCAGGAGATTTCTTTGATTTACCTCCAAGCATCTCAGTGAACAAGAAAAAGCAAAGATTTTGTAATGAAGTCTGGAAATGAAAAAAAAAAGTATGAAAAGATAAAGTATGAATGCTTTAGCCAACAAGATAAAATTTCTCTTTCCCTCTCTCTCTCTCTCCCCCTCTCTCTCTCCCCTCACTTTTTTTTTTTTTCTTTTTACTCTTTTTAAGCATATCATATTGCTTTCCTGTGCTATACTGCACAATGAAAAAGAAAAATTAGCTAGAGTCAAAATTTGCTTTGGACAGATGGAAGGAAAGACAATAATGTGGCTGCCTGTGGCTAGAAAAAAATGGGAAAAAACCCTGAAAACCAGTCAGTGATGTGAAAACAAGAGTTAGTGCAATGAATGCTAATTTAGTCACTAACCCAGAGCACAGGTAGGCTGGGGTGGTGTTGGCCAGCTTTGGAGAGCAGCTTCTTCAAACCATGAAGCAGCAGTTGTGCCCCTGGGGGGTGTGAAATCCTGAGCTGCAGGCTGAGCCATGAGTGTTGGAAAAGCTTTGCCCAGCACCATGGGTTGGATGAGATGGTCAGAGGGAGGAATGGTGCTGGGAAGTCACAAAGAGGAGGGAGAGGGACTGGAGAGTGGAATGAAAACCAAAACAGTGACTTACCTGACGTTATTTTTTTCCCTGATTGTCTGTTTCCTTTTTCCTGCCCAGCCCAGGGAGTATTTCAGCCACATAAAAAGCAGTTTTAAGTTTCAGACACTTCTAATGCCAATTTTTGTTTCTGTTCTGATCTCAGACTGCTTTAGACTGAAGTGAATCTGGTGATTTCCACAATCAGTTTGTTGTGAATGTTTTTATCATTAATAGTTAAAAAGGATAAATTAACGCCTTCCATATTTTCATAATTTTTTACTTAAGTAGAACAGTAACAACCAAATTGGTTGGTGAGTTCCCTTTCTTCCTTCATTCACTACTGCTTTTTCAACAGGTGTTACAGAAACAGGAGAAAAATCCCAGATAAAGCAAGAACCAGACCCAACGTGGTAGATCTCATCAGAACTGGGTAAAATAATTTAGTGTTTCTTTAAGTCAGCACCTGTCAAGGAATAATATATTTGTGAGTGGGGAGAAGAGGGCTGAGCTACAGGACTGGATGTCAGAAGGTACCAGTCCTTGTGGGTTATTTTGTCTCAGTCCTCTCCTGTAAAGTGTGGGCTGTTCTCACCCCTTTATCCAATAAAGACACCACGTTCAGATTTGTGAGGCAGGCAGGCCTGGGAAAATGTGGGTTCTAAACATGGCAGATGATAATTACATACCTCAGAAGCAGGGAAATGGAAAGCTTAGGGAATTAGTGCTTTTGAAGACATGGTTGTGTGGAAAACCAACTTCCTTTAAGAGATTGTTTGGGTTTTTTTGTCTTTTCCATTAACTTTCATGAAGAGCTTAGTTCAATTTACAATGCAGAAACATCCAAATATTTCTCTTCTACTGTTTTTGACTTAACTCATTCCTAAAAATGACCTTGGAGAGCAGCGCTAGCGATGCCATCACCTCACCCCCAGTAAAAGGCTGACTCACAAGCTTGTGAGTGTCTCTGCTTCATTCAGAGAAAAGGGCAATTTCAAGCTCTTGCAACTCTGGAGTGCCATTTCATTATTTTTTTTTTTAATAATACTCCAGATATTTTCCTAATCGTGTAGTGGTTGGTACCTAAGCAATGTGGTTTGATTGATGCAGAGGCAGATCAATTTGTTCAGTGCTCTCATGCTGTAACCTGATAGGTTTTAGTGAGAAAGAGACCCAGGATTCACCCCTGAGAAGGAAATGTCCATGAACTGCTCCAGTTCTGAGTGCATGGGCAGCAACCAGCAATCCAAGGCTCTGGTGTGTCCTGTGCCAGCCACAGTAGCTCAGAGCTCTAATGTGATTTGCCCCTCACATGGAGCAGTGCCTGGGGAGAGCCTGGAGCCTGCAGCTTTCCTGGCACTATCCAACATTTTGGCACCAAGCACAACCTTGGCCATGGCCCTGTGACCATGTAGCCTGGTACACAGAGGGCTGTTGGCAGCACTGGGATGAGGGACTGAAGGGACAAATCCATATGTGATTTGGCAGAGACCAGCAGAGCAGCACATCAGCTGCCCATGTCCTGGGAACTGGGAGACCAGCAGTCAGCTTGTTACGGAAATGTTTGTCATAAAACAACGTGGTAGGAGAAAAGATACTTCAAAACTCCCTTCTTATTTGTCACGGGAAGCACCTCACTGAATAGAAGTATAAAAGCCAACTCACTAATCCATTCAAGGTGATGGGAATTTTGTCTGAGCAAAGGCTGCATAGTTTGATGCTGCAGTGGTTTGGAATTGAGGCTAGCCACTGAATGTATACTAAAGCAAATATTTGATCAAAATTCTGACAGAGACCATTCAAGCACATGTTTAATCTCATAGTTACTGAGAGCAGTAGTCAGATTCTGCATGCTTTCTGGCTCTGAGCCTAAAGAGCTCAGACAGGCAATGCAGACTCCTTGTATTTGTAATAAGATCCTGTAATAAGCTGCAAGGAAACTAACTCACTTCTCTGATTTTTTTCTTATCTAGTCAGAAGCATCCAGTTCTGAGAAGAGCCTGCCAGGACTGTCTGGAGCTGTGTAATATAACTGTATAAGAGAAGTACCTTCTATACAAACCCTTTTTGTATTTTTAGATAGAAATGTCTACTTTTTCAGCAGTTCTGTGAATTGACTTAAAGCAGAGTATGACTGTGGGTCTGGAATGGCTGGTTTTATTTTGGAATATATTATGAGGACTAAATTGGATGCAGCAATAGCTGGGGAGATGACAGGGATTGAAATCAACAGGGACTTAACAGGGGCTGTCTGCATTTCCCAGTACAGCTGGATTTCACCATACCCAAATGCACCTCAGCTTTTGTAATGAAGAAAAATTCCTGCAGGTAGTTCAGTTTCTTAGTTTTACTTGGGGGGGAAAGAAAATAAATTAATTTTTTGGTTCTTAATCCTTTAATGGCTGATTGGACAATAGTATCTGTATATTTGAATTAATTTTTCCTATGATATCTATCACAATTCCTATGTTTTTCATAAATAAAATATAAACTGGTTCACTTGACCAATAGTATGCATTGATGAGATGGACTGTGAAATGGTTGGTATTTCAGTGTGTGGATTAGCAGCCAGTTTAAATTCAACATTCAACCCTGTTACAGTTTGTTCCATTAATTCCAAGTAGTAAGTGCATGTTTTATTGGAATATCACATGGCTTATATGTGATGGGTCTGGTCTCGCAGTCCTGCCATAGGCAAAACTCATGTTGTGAGTTGAGAGCTCCTCTTGGAAGGCTGTGGGGGATGATGCCCCTCACCATCTAGAGCTAGTTATGGAAAATATATGCTACAAACTGCTGTAAATCCTACCATGTCAGAAGCTAAGTGCCCTGTAATCCTGGTTACACCCCACATTATGTGAGAGACCCATGTACACGTATTTTCACTGTTCCAGCAAGGGTAAGAGTTGTCAAGTGCTGGCTGTTTGATAACCTCTCTAGGAAGATGCAGATTGTTGTAAAGGTTTCTTTTCTCTTGGCTTGAGTTTGGGACAACTGCGTTGTGCACAAATGCTAAAGCTTCTTCCCTCTTGAGAAATAAAGACCTTTCTGCTGGTTTTCCTGACTGTCCATGCAGTATACATTGATGTATTTGATATGGAGGAGCTCTGTAGGCAGGTAGAGAGTGCTGTAGCACTCTTACTCATTCCAGTAAAGGAGGTTGATTCCAGTTCACACCTTGGACTGAAATCCAGCTCTGGGTGGGTGAGGTGGTTGTATCTTCAAGGGAAATTGTAAAGCCTTAAATTCCACTGGGGACAACCTGACCTCCAGCAGATGAATGCAGAGAGCCCATGCTCTGCCAGTTGGAGAAAGGACCAGGGCTTGCATTGTTACCATAGCTCTGTGCAGATACCAGTGCTCCCACTTAAAGATTGGGCCTGTGTGCTGCTGTGTCCTCCTGAACTTGCTAGTCACACTCAGCCCTCTGGCTACTGTCCCCAGTTGTCACCAGTGACATTTTTCACTGCTGCTACCTCAAGAGAGGTGCTCGGGCCAGGCCCCTCCTCCGAGAGGCTGCTGGTTCCGGGACACATTTAGAGTGAGGAAATGAGTTAATGCAGCTTTCCCTGGGTGTTCAGCTGCCTCTTGACTTCCCCTTTTGAAAAGCAGAAGGATGATCCCTCCTTTCTTCACTCTGCTATCTTTAGAAGGTGCTTTATGCTCAGCTGCCTGCCTGGGAGGGTCTGTCTCACTGCTGGGGGTGTTACAGCTTCCCCCAAAATGAGGGGGAGGCATTTTAGTAAAAGAACTGTGACCATAAATCATTCCAGGCTGCTGCCTTCTCCACATGGACAGCCTGCAACCTTGCATGCAGGAGCTGAGGGAGGTGGGGGGAGAAAGTGAAAGCTGATGTAGTGGTTCTACTGGAAGGACTGGAATCTGCACGTGGTGCTGGGTGGTGCTTGGGGGGGGCGCGGAGGGGGGAGCTGTGCCCATCCTACTGCTGGGCTGGCACTTACACTGAGGGATAAGTTGGCATTCAGCACTGAACTCTCTTTGGTCTCAAGCCTTTTGAATTCTATCCCATAGAGAGGAAGTAGACTGAGGAAATAATTGCATCAATATACCTTCCAACTATCAGATTTTTAATTAATAATTATCTGTCTCTCTAGTCATAACAGGTAGCAGACCTTTAAGCTGTTGACCATGTATGAAAATCTCACTCATTTCCAAACCAGTAACACATGAGGTGTCACTCTGCAGGTAGGGAGACAATGCCCTAGAGCCTTGGCTGTATTAACAAATAAATAAATAAATTGCAACAATTTACCAGAGCTCTGACTTTCTTTTGTTCTATTAGAGAAGCCTTGTGGTGATGCAGTAGCAGACAATTGTTTATACCCCATGTTTTGATGAATTTAAGGACTCATCCTGGGCTGGCTCTTTGCTCTTAAGCAGGGATTGTGGACACAAGCAGTGTAGGCTCCAGGATAACATGGTGGGTGTAGCCTGGTGCTCCTCAGGTTCAGCACCCCAGCTTTTCTCACAGGGGTCACCACTAGATGTCAGATGAGGTCCAGTACCTCATGCAGCTGTTGTCTGATGGTTTTTCCTTGAGAATTGAAGTTTTCTGCATCCAAAACTTGAACCATTTTCATATCTGTCTTTTCATTGACAGACATCCAAGGTAGAGGTCACACTGAATTCTGTCATTTTGCAGCAGCTCTTGGAGGACATTGTGCTCTTCACACCCAGCAGTTTTTCATCACTGACAGGAGGAAGAACTCCCTTGGTGCTCTGTGTTGAATTGATGTTAAACTACCAAAAATGTTTTTAACAAAATTAGAGCAGCATTCCTTTCTTCAGCTTTTTGTTTCTAGGAGGTCCTGGTACTAAGTTGGGATGGAGCACTACAGGAGAAAGAGTAAGTCCAGTCACCTAAGAAACTTCCAGTGCTTTGTTTTCAATACACTTGATCAAAATCTGCCACCTTAAGCCTTGTATCTGCTGTTCTCACTCCAGAGCAGGGTCCATTGCTACAGAGCCTTCCTGCTAGCTCTCGGGCTGGAGGCCACTGGAAGATCTCCATCTCTCTCAAAGGTCCTGCATTCAGCTGCTAGCCTTGCTTCCCAAAACACAGATCAGTTCATGAATTCCACTCGTTAATCAGATGCATCATTACTCCTCCAAGGATGTTCTAAGATGATGCTTCTTGATGCACAGTAACTGGGGCCCTGAGCAGTGGATCCCAGTGAGGGACAGGCTGCTTCTCCCTGAACTCACCCATCACCAGCAGCAAGATCTACAAACCCTGTTTCATTTCTCACATCACAAGATGAGGAAGGAGGAAATGGGAAGAACCATGTGAATTAAGTGGTTTCCAGCTCTGCACTGGCTGTAAAGCAGTTTTGGATTTAGTACAAACAGTTGTAATTATATAATTAACCTTTGTGACAAAGTGTGTGTGTGGCTCTGTTAGTAACTGAGCAGAATCCAGGCTGTGCAGATTTGCATACAGGGAAGTCCCTATCTTAAAATGATCAAAAACCAAATTTAAATGACTGTGTTTCTGATCTCAACAGCTGCAAAGAACCATAGCTGAGATGAAGGGGAAAGCTGTATTTGGTTATTTTTTTTGGTGCAGCTTTTGTTTTACAGCTAATAAGGATGTCACATGCTGACCCTGTGTCACAGTTTGCTACTGATGGTCTGGGGAGAGAGCCCACATTGGTTCTGCTCTGTGGTGCGGCTGCTGCCTGCCAAGAATGGGGACACAGCTGCTGCCTCGCTGACTGGGACATCTCCACTCCCTGCTTGGGGCTTGCTCTGACACCCAGCTCGTGGTGAGTTGGTGGCTGGGGACCAGCTGCAGCTGAACAGGTGCTCCTGGGGGAGATATCGGAGGGAGTCTGGGATGGGGCTGAGAACTGCCTGGAGCTGGGACCCTTCTGAGCATCATGTGGGGAGCAGGTCCTGGCTCTGCCAGGGGACAGCCCAGCACTGCCACTCCTTGTGATCTATGGTGCCTTCCCTGGGACAAGTGCTCCTGAGTGTACCTTAGCCTGTGAGCAGTGTGGGATTGCAGGCTGGGGGTGCATGGTTGAGACAAGCCCTGAGTAGAAGGACTTGGGAGTGCTGTGGGGGAGAAATTAGACAGGAGCTGGCCCCAGGAGCTGGCATCAGCAGCCACCAGCCACTGGCATCCTGGGCTGCACCCCTAGCAGTGTGGGCAGCAGGGCCAGGGGAGGATCCTGCCTCTCTGTTCCCAGGGCTCTGGGGAGACCCCCCTGCAGTGCTGGGTCCAGCTCTGGAGTCCTCAGCACAGCAGAGACAGGTACCTGTTGGAGCAGGGCCAGAGGAGCCCCAGCTATGCTGGGAGAGTTGGAACCCCTATTCTGGGGAGGCCAGGTTGGGAGATCTGGGGGTGTTCAGCCTGCAGAGGACAAGGCTCTGGGGGGGCTTTCTTGGGGCTTTTCAGTGCTTCAAGGGGCCTGTCAGAAAGATGGGGACAGACCTTTTAGCAGGGTCTATTGGGAAAGGACAAGGACTGAGGGTTTTGAACTAAAATAGATTTAGACTGGAAGAAGATGTTTTTGATTCTGATGGTGGTGAGAGCCTGGCACCCAAGGTTGCCCAGAGAAGTGGTGGCTGCCCCGTCCCTGGCACCATCCCAGAGGAGGTTGGCCAGGGCTCTGAGCAACCTGTTCTGGTTGTAGATGCCCCTGCTTGTTGTAGGGACTTTAGACTAGATGACCTTGAAAGGTCCCTTCTGACCCAAGACAGTCTGGGATTGATATGTGCACCTCTCATATCCCTTCAGACCTTTCTGCTCAGAGCTGGGGCAGAGGTGGGAGGACACTGGTGTGCTGCTATTTCAGAGGGGCTTTGCAAGGGACTCTCACTCCAGCCCATCTCCAACCCACCCTGGGGTTTCCACATGCATGGGATCCCCTGTGGCTGCTGCTCCCACACAGCCCCATGCCCAGGTAAGGCAGCGAGTGGAGCTGGGGCTGGTTCAGGTCCCTGGGGGCTGCTCAGGGGAGCCTTTTGCCAGCAGATTCTGGGGAAGCTGTAGGTGACTGAAAGGAAAGAGTGATGCAAGCAGGAGCTGTTGCACACACAGCCTGTGGCTGTCCCATCCTGCTCAGGCTGTGCCCCCAGCTTCTCTTTGGTGTCCCCTGGGGAGGAGGCGAGTTTGTTCAGCCCGTCCAGCTCTGCTTGAGAGGGTAGAGGCTTGGGAAGTTGCTATTGCCAGGGTGTGTGTCTGTCCTTGACCCTTTGTGCAGTGAGTGCTGCAGCACCCTGAGCTATCACGGGGCCAGAGGGGCCACTTGGCTACTGGAGCAGCCAACTGGCTCTGGACCTTCACTGTCCCGTTTTCAGAAGTTCCTCCAGAACATCCCCAAGGCCTCCCCAGCCCTGGAGCTGCTGGAGGGGCCGGGCTGGAGACTCCCCACGGGAAGCACCGACTCAATACAAACCACAGAGGGTAAACAATTAGGGGTGTGATTGCAGCGGGACTTCCGCTTTCCCCAGGCCTTTAACAGCCAAGCAGAGACAAGCGGAGGACGCTGAGGAGAGGACACTGAGGAGCAGGGGCTGAAGATAGGATGCTGAGGAGAGGATGCTGAGGAAGGGACACTGAGGAGAAGACACTGAGAAGAGGATACTGAGGAGAGGACACCGAGGAACAGGGATCAGAGCAGGACACCACAGCTCAGAGCCATTATGGGGGACGCCTTCATCCGGCACATTGAGCTGCTGGGCTATGAGAAAAGGTTCTTCCCCAGCCAGCACTACGTGAGTAGGCAACAACCTTCCAACAAGCTGGGTGGTGAGGGCTGGCTGGGGTAAAAAGCCTGGCTGGTAAATTTCTTTAAGTAAATGTAATTGAGGGCCCAAGAGCACCCTTGTATTTGGGGGAGGGGGGTGTGATGTAGCTGATCTCATGAGTTGGAGGTGGCCAGAGGCTAATGTGTCCTGAACACACAAGATTTTTTGCACCTCCTTTTCAAGCCATTGGCTCCTTTGCAGGCTTAGAAAGGGCATTTCCTTCTTTGATTCCCCCCATCTGCATGGTTTTGTCATTGCTCTGTCCCTGCCAAGCTTCTCCAGCACCCAGCCTGCTCAATGACTGGGCAGAGCTACTCACATTGGGGTGATGGAGGAAAAACAGTTTATCTGAAACTGAAACACCCACGGGGCTTCCCAAGGACTTGGTCTGCAGTGGGGTGCGGGGTCCTGCTTGGCCACAGAGCTGCAGCTCCTCTGCTTTGCCCCTCAGGTCTACATGTTCCTGGTGAAATGGAATGACCTCTCCGAAAAGCTCATCTACCGCCGGTTTACTGAGATATACGAGTTCCATGTGAGTTGTCAGAGTGGGCACCAGCCCCTAGTCTAGCACAGCAGAGTCTGGGGTGGAAAAAAAGAGAAGGGCAAATGCCAGATGGAATTGTGCCAAAACAGGTCAAAAGCAGCTGCTGGGTCTCAGGGCTTCAATCTCCTTTGCCCCATGAAGCAGGGGCCATCAGCTCTGCGCTACCCTGGCAGCTTTCTCCCAGTGTCGAGGTGTGGAGTGCCAGCCAGCACATACCAGTGACAGTGGGGTGAGTGCTGGGAAGGAAGGCAAGCTATGGGCAGGGGTGTGGGCACTACAGGGTGATCTCTCGGTGCCTGTTGTGACAGGACAAACGGGGATGGTTTTAAATTAAAAGAGGAGATTCAGACCAGAGGAAGAAAATTGGTACACTGAGGGTGGTGAGACCCTGTTCCAGGCTGCCCAGAGACATTGTGGCTGCCCCATCCCTGACACCATCTCAGGTGATGTCCAGAGCTCTGAGCAACCTGCTCTAGTTGTAGATGTCCCCGCTCAGTGCAGGAGGGTTGGACAAGATGAGCTTGAAAGGTCCCTTCCCACCCAAACCAGTCTGATTCTATGATCCTCACGGCCATGCCTGGCTCTGCTCTGCAGAAAGCGCTGAAGGAAATGTTCCCCATTGAATCCGGGGACATCAGCATGGAGAAACGGATCATCCCACACTTGCCAGGTGAGGGGCATTGAAATAGACATTTTGGCGGGGGGTTGAAATAGAAATTGCAGCTGGTTGGGAAATTCCGTGGCAGGCTGAGCTCTGCCGGCTGCCTCCTGAGCAGGGGCTTGGTGCAATTTCTGCTCCCGCTCATCAGGCTTGAAACCAAAACCACAGAAAGTTCTGAAAGACTGGTGGCTCACCAGTCCCTTAGGTCCCTCCTCCTCCCTGAAGGCTGAGAACCCTGGAGACATATCCTGTAGCAATGGCTGTGATCCCTGGCTAGTCTGGCTGCAGGGAGCCTGAGTGGAGCTGATCTGAACCCTTCTTCAGTGACGCCACCACTGAGACTGGTTTCAGTGGCATTATGGCAACACAGATATTTTGTAAGAGGAAGTGATGCAATATGTCCTCCAAGACAGATTTGAATTCCTGAGTCCAAGAGTTGACAGTTTGTCCCCAGGCAAGGTACAGGTCAGCAAAATTTCCCCTTCTATTTAATTTCCTGCTTTAAAGGAGGCAGGAACGAGCATGAGAAACAGCTTCTGGTTGTGGTTGGTGTCTCTCAAGGAGGAATAAACCTGCACTGTGTAGCAGAGTGGGTGCCACCTCTGGGGGGGCTCCCCTGGGGGCCACTGGGACCCTTCCCTTGCACTGCCAGTGCCATGCTGAGGCTGTTTGGAGCAGCCTTCTCCTGTTTGGGGAACAGAGAGCACTGGGGACGAGGCAGGCACTGGACGGCTGCAGGGGTGCCATTGACCACACACGTGCACCCCGACCTGGAGTTCAGCACTGCTGTGAGTTGGGGCTGCTAGGGGCATTTTGGAGCCCTGGGATCAAGAGCAGCTGCTGCAGGATATGCACCGTGATCAGTGGGACAGAGGGACGTGCCCACAGGCTGGTTCCCTGAGCCCCAGAGTGTGCCTGTCAAGGAAGGGGTTGGAGTAATGAAGGGGAGATGGAGCCACTCTCCTGCAGAGCTTCACCTTATGGGCACCATTCAGCACCCTGGGGCCAAATCCACCTGTTTCCAGGGCAAAATGAACCATAAAGTCATGAAAATTAGTCTCTCCCATTTGCTTTCTATGAGTCCTTTCCCCTCTCTCCCAGCTCCGAAGTGGTTTGATGGGCAGCGCTCGACTGAGAACAGGCAGGGCACGCTGGCCGAGTACTGCCATGCGCTGGTCAACCTGCCCCACAAGATCTCCCGCTGCCTGCACGTGGTCAACTTCTTCAAGGTCCGTCATGATGACATGAACCCCGTCACAGACAGCCAGTGAGTCCAGCTGCCTGCTGTTTTGGTGGGGGAAATCCTGCATCCCCAGCCCTGGGTGCTGGAAGCAGCCCACAGGGAGGGCACTGCTGCCGGAGGTGTGGGTGGCATTGACCTGCCTTCATTCTGACCCATCTAGGATGAAGAAGCCCGAGGTTTTCATCCTGCCAAAGGATGCCAAGAAAACCCTCTCTGGTAAGAGGCTTTGGAGGGGTGCAGGTGGCTGCCTTGATGGCAGTGAAGTCCAGCATGGAGAGGGGCAGATGCTATGGGCAAGAGTAGGGTCTCTGTGCCAGAGCTGCAGCTGGGGGAAACCACTACCTCAGGGGGAATGAGTCCCTGTCCTGGGACCCAGCTGGTTTGGGACCAGAAGAGTCTGGGAGAGGCTTTGGGCTGTCCTGGGGTGATAGCAGGCATTTCTGCACTGGGGGCTGGAGCAGTAACATCTCTCACTTCTCCCACACAGACATCACAGGGCCCATTGTCCTGCAAACATACCGAGCCATCGCCGACTACGAGAAGAGCTCCAAATCTGAGATGGCTCTAAACACTGGAGACATGGTGGACGTGGTGGAGAAGAGTGAGAGTGGTGCGTGTCTGTCCCTTCAGAGAGCCCCCAGGGCCAGCCTTGGGGATGCCCTTGCATCCTGTGTCCAAACTCAGCATGGGAGGTAGTAACTCCAGGGTTAAAGGGTGAGTGGTTCTATCAGAGTCTCCTGATGGAGAGGAGAGGCTCAGGGCAAATAAACCAGCCAATAAACCACTCAGCTCTTCCCGCCCCCATGGGGACATGTTTCACATTCACATGGAGACACATGACAGTTGGTTTTGGCCAGGGAGGGTGTGAGGCAATCCCAGAAAACCACCTCAGCCTCAGCCTGTGAGGTTTCCTGCCCAGGAGGAAACAGCATGAACTGGACAAGCTCCCTGGTTGCACCATGGAAACAGAGACTGGCCTCTACACCCACCCCATCCAGTGCAAACCTGGTGCTGGTGCACTCACCTTGTCCCCTCAGCACCCTCTGCTCTTGCCCACGGCTGCTTTCCTTGCAGGTTGGTGGTTTTGCCAGTTGAAGAATAAACGGGGCTGGGTGCCAGCTGCCTATCTGGAGCCAATGGATGGTCCTGATGAGTCTGAAGAGCAGGAGCCTAACTATGCAGGTGAAATGTTGGTGTAACCAGGGTGTGCATCAGAGCACAGCACGGTGCAGCTCCCTGCTGGGGGTGGTTAATTGCAAGGCCCCAGTCAGGCAGTCCATGCTGAGCAGAAGTGCTGAGCAGGGAGTTGTTGCTGCAGAATCTGCCAGGAGGGATAAATCTCATGGCTCAGTGCTTCAAGTGACAACCTCATGAGCTTCCCATGATCAGCAACTCAGCATTTTATGCTTGTTTTGGCCAATCACACATGCACATCTTCATCCAGTGGCTGTCTATCCTGAGCTAACTGGGCAAATGCCAAGTTGCTGGGTTAGCACAGCAGCATCCAAACTGAGGTGTGGCCTTCCCCTAGAGCTTGGCTTCCACCCTCTCCTTATCAGGTACCATCCAGAGGGACCTAGACAAGTTTGAGTACTGGGCCCAGGTGAGCCTCCTGAGGTTCAACAAGGCCAAGTGCAAGGTCCTGCACCTGGGTCAGGGCAATGCCTGGTATCAGCACAGATTGGGAGCAAAGAGACCAAGAGCAGTCCTGAGTAGAAGGACTTGGGGGTTCTGGGTGGTGAAAAGCTGGAGATGAGCCAGCAGTATGCAGAGGACAAGGAGCGAGGGTTTTAAACTAAAATAGGGAGATTTAGACTGGGGAGAAGAAGGAAACTTGTTACACTGAGGGTGGTGAGGGGGTCCCATCCCAGGCACCATCCTAGGTGAGGTTGACCAGGGTTCTGAGCACCCTGCTCTAGTTGCAGATGTCCCTGTTCCCTGCAGGGGGGGTTGGACCAGATGAGCTTTGAATGTCCCTTCCCAGCTAGACCTTTCTTTGAGTGTATGATCAGCCCTCTGCACTGCCCCGCCATAACAGCGGGGTCTTGTCCCAGGGATCAGTTTGCAGACTCACTCTGATTGCTCACCAGGCATCATCTTCATGATTTTCAAAACACTGCAACAATCTGTTAGCACAGCACTTCCTTCCCCATTGAATCACCTGCAGTATGAACATGCTCTTCAGCAGAGATAGGTCTGCTTCTACTGCTTTCTCCCGGAGAGGTGCTGGAGGGACCCTCACAGGGCTGGGATAAGTCTGAATCTAAACTTGGAAACGAGAAGCACCCTGGGTTTTGCCTAAAATGTAGAGCAGACTCTCTGGTGCCTCTTCTCCTTGGTGGCTGGAGAAGCTGAGTCCCATCCCTGGGACAGCACACAACCCCCTGTCCCTGTCTCGTGTGCAGGGGAGCAGCACATTGTCCAGAAAAGCTACACAGCCCTGGAGGAGGACGAGCTGACCCTCAAGGAGGGAGACATTGTCGAAGTCATCCACAAGCTCCTTGATGGCTGGTGGGTCATCAGGTGAGAGATGCCCAGAACAAGAGAGGCAGGTGAGCTGAGGGTAGAGGGAAGGGATGGACCAGCTGTTCTCCACGTGGGGCTGTGGAAGCCCTGAGCTGGTTGGAGCTGCTGCTCAGCACTTCCTTCTGCACAACTGCTTCTAGTAGTGGCTTTGCCAAGTGATAAATGTTGCAGCTGGAGCTTCCTCTGCTGGGGGAAATAGAAATATCCAAGAAGAAAATCCAAATATTCAAGAAGGAGGCAGATAGGGGGGGGAAAAAAAAGTAAATATAGTATCTGTTATTTTGTCTCTTAAGTGTTCTGGCATATTTGCTTTGTGAAGCCTCCCACCCAGCACCATCTGGGCACAGGCAGGGGAAGGTGGTGGTTGCAGAGCCACAACTGCAAGTGAAATTTTTTTTAATGTTTCACTGCAGGAAGGATGAGACCACAGGTTATTACCCAGCCATGTACCTGCAGAGAGCTGGGGAGATGAGCACCTCCATGAAGAGTCAGCTGAGGAACTGGAGTGCTCCTCCACGGAGGTAAGAACAGCTCTGGGCTGGGGCAGAAGGAATAAAGCTCATTTTGAGGGGCTGGAAATGAAAACAAACAGGGATTTGTGACATCGCTTGCTCACCCTGGCAAAGAGGAACTGCCCAGCACATTGGTGAGCAGGACAAGGACAGACTAAGGGGCAGATCCTGGAGGGATGTGGTAAAGGGTCTGGAAAAAAATGTCTCGTGAGTTGCTCTTGAGGGACCTAGGGTTGTTTAGTCTGGAGAAGAGGAGGCTGAGGGGAGACCTTCTTGCTCTCTACAGCTCCCTGAATGGAAGTTGGAGTGAGGTGGGTGTTGGTCTCTTCTCCCAGGTGACTAGAGATAGAACAAGAGGCAATGGGCTTAAGCTGCACAAGGGAAGGGTTAGGTTGGATATAAGGATTTATTTTTTTTTTACTGAGAGAGGGTAAAGCCTTGGAACAGGCTGCCCAGGGAGGGTGTGGAATCACCATCCCTGGAGGTGTTCAGAAAACATCCAGATGTGGCACTTCAGGATGTGGTTTAGTGGTTCTGGTAATATTTAGTAGACAGTTGGACTTGATGATCTTGAAGGTTTTTTCCAACCCTAATAATTTTATGAGAAATAGCTCTGTGCTTCCTGACTTCCCCAGGTAGAGGCACCCAGCATCTCTGACCCTTGTTCCAGCAGGTTCTCCAGCTGGATGTATTCCTCCTTATACTTCTGCAAAGTTGTTGGGTATTTTTCTGTTTTAATCAATTTTCAGCTTGGTCTTTTTTCCCAAATGCAGCCAGTGCCTCTTTGGGAAGTGAGGAGTGACTTTATGAATCAGAGCTGCCAAATGACTTCACCTGATGGGAGGCTTGGAGCCAGTGGAAGGGATTTTATTTTGATTGAAAAGATAAAAAGCAATAATAGCTCATTCATTCTGATTCAAAGAGAACTGCTAGGAAGGGCAGAGTTTGCTGTTGTCTGGTCTCCCCTACAAGGAAACTTGACAGCCTTGCTAGATTTCTCTCCAAATCCCTCTCTGCTGGAGCACAGAGCGAGTGTGAGACAGTGTGAAATGGCCCAAATCCACCTATTTGAGCACTGTGATGCTTCACTGATGCCCTTGGGGAGGTGAGGTGACCTGTTTCAAGGACAGTGACGTGGCCCCCATGAAGAATGGTGTCCCTGTGGTGCTGGCTGCCAAAGTTACCAAAGTGGTGACCTGCTTTTGTGGGCAAGGGCTTTGTGATGATGTCATGATTGTGCTCAGGCCAGGCAGGGGCTGAAGGTTGATGGGCATGTTGCCTCCAGCTGAGTAGGAGGACGATGCCATGGGATAGACATGAGAAGCCACCTCGCTCATGCCCAGTAGCGAAGACAAAGCAGTGGCCTCAGCCCTCCCTGCCTGGGGACAGGCCCAGACACTGGGGGTTCCCCTGGGGCAGCAGCATCACATGGCTTTGGGCTGCTCGGCCTTTCACTTCTCTCAGCATTTCCTCTGCTGTGGGTTCCACAGCACAAATCCAGGCTCACAATGGCACGTACTCCACACCCTGTCCCCCTGGCCCAGGGACAGAGCCTTGGGCCCTGTGCCAAACCCCACACCAGGATCTTAGCACTGCAGCTGGTACAGCTGCTGCAGGAGTTTTTCCACCCACTCAAAAGCAAAGCTGTAGATCCCTTACAAGGCTTTCTAGAGCTCTGGGGAACACCTCATGCCCATATCATCTGATCTACCTCGCCATCCCCACCACCACTTCCCAGACTGGTGCTCACCCTTGGCTCCCAAAGCATGCCCCCCAGCCCCTTCCTAACACACTATCCAGCCTATCTCTTCTCAGGCTGCCCTCAGGGGCTGGCATTCACCTGCTGCCTGCCACCAGGAGAAACCAAATAGTGGGGAAAGCACAGTGGGGAAATGATCGTGGTGCGGGAGCTGCTGGCATGGAGAGTGAAGTTTTGTTTCTGCCTGGCTGCAGATCCACTATCCGGAACGCAAAGAGCATCCACAAGCAGGGCAGGAAGCAGATCAGCCAGGAGACCTACAGGAGGAACAGCAGGAAATACATCCAGAGCCGGAGGAACTTGAGGGAAAAATTCCAGAACAAGGCCAATGTCATCAGTAAGTCTCAACGGGGCCTTTGCCCTCAACATGGGCTGAAGTCCTGCAGGCACAGCCTGTGTCCTCCAACACTGGTTGCAGGAGCTGTAGAGTGAGCAAACAAGCCTGGGCATCCTTGTGCCACACTGAAAGACCTGGGTGGGAAGGAGGAATTGAGTCTTCTCCAAAGCCTTCTGCACTTCCAGCACCAAGGTTGGGCTGTCCTTTCAGGGCAGCACAGCCTCTGGCTCTGCCTTACTCTGCTGCTGCTGTTGCTCAAGAAACACTCCCTGGTTCTGCTCCCAGTGGGAGATGATGCAGCAGGACCACACATGTGGGTCACACGTTGCTTGTCAACCTTTGTCCCATGGAGAAAGCATGTGCAGGGAAGGGTTTCTTTAGAGTGGGATATCTTATCTCTGCCCTGACAGAGAAGGAGCAGCAATGGGGGCATTTCTGCCCTCAGTAGGTCTTGGTGAAGATCAGCCCCCATTTAGGACCTGTGTACCTACCTCACCCATGCTGCTTTTCCCATTGCCATTCTCATGTCCCTCACCTGCAGCAAAGTGTCTGGAGGGAGGTGGTGCATAAGGAAGAAGCTGCTCATGAGGTAGATGCTTTAGATCTGGTAGTCTCTGTGTGGTATCCATGACCTTCCCACGGGAGAGCAGCTCCTTGCACATACTGAGAGCTGGGCTCCCTTCTGAACAGAGCACCCAGCTAGGAACTGCTGGGCTCGTCCCACCTCCCTGACTTCCAGGAAGACCATCACATACAGCTAAGGCAGGAGGAGAGGCAGGAGCTTTGGTGGCCATTATACAGGAAGGTTTTGGATGTTCATATGGAGGTGTTGGGTGGTGGAGAGCTCTGACCCACCTGTACATCTGCTTTACCCACAGCTGAGAAAAATGAGGAAGAGGAGAACAAGCCCAAAGCTCAACCTGCTGTTCCTCCCCGTCCCAGCAAAGACCTCATCCTGAACCGCTGCACCGAGAGCACCCGGAGAAAGGTCCTGTGAGCCCCCAGCTCTCCCCACCAGCCACATGAGGCTTTATCTCCACCACGTCCTTCACAGCCAGAGCTCAGAGCCAGAGCAGAGGATCCAGGTGGCTCTGGCAGCTGCTGCAGACCTCAGGGGGCTGCCAGCCAGGTCGTCACCTCCCAGCAGCCACCCTCAGCCACTGGCACAGCAAGCCCAAGATGTGATACCACGAATGAACCCAGCCCAGCTCCTGGGGAGCTGAGGCCTCCACAGCCACCAGGGACCCCTCACCACTTAGACCCTCTTTTATCCCCTGTTTGTATTTTGAATTGGTTTTGGTTTTCACTAATAAAGTGGAGACATTTTATAGACATATTTCAAATCCCCCCCCAGACTGCTGGCCAGGGCCAAGACCTCTTATGAAAGGTGCCAACAGAAAAGAAATTTGGTTGGGGGGAACAAAAGGATGGCAGCTCCCTCCTGGAAGGTGGCTGCTTCACTCCCTCCAATAGAGAGCAAGGGCTGGGATGTGGGATACAGTGATCCCTGTGGGGGGTAGGAGCCATGAGGCAACATGGCCACCACGAATGGCAGCAGTGTGTGAGGGACTGGGGGTGGACAACCTGGGGGGCTGCCAGAGTGTGAGGGGTGAGTGGCTTCCCCAGGCTGCAGGGGCCAGTCCCTCCTGACCTCATGGGGAGCCACCACCCTGAGAGGCTGGTGGCCATCACAGCATGGCCAGTGCCTCCGGGATAGGGCTGCTTCAGGAAAGGGAGCACGTCATGAGGGGGGGTGCTTGGGTGCCACCACAGTTGGCCCTGCCACTGCCATGCCAGGGTTGTCAGAGTCTGGGTGTAGATGGAGGCTGGGTCCAGGTTAGTGGCTCAGTTTGAATTTGGGTGAGTCTTCATTTGGGACAGGGTGTGATCTGGGTGTAGATTCGGGTCTGACTTTGGGTATCAGTCTTGATTTGACTATGAGTTTAAATTTGGGTCTTCAGCTGATTTTGGAGTGGGGTTTTGGTGCTGCGTTGGATTTGGGTGCTGGGTTGGGTCTGGGAGCAGGTTCAAGTTTCGGTGCAGGTTTATATTCAGACCCGGCTCAGTGTCTGAGCCTCTCTCAACTCGGGGCTCTGTCGCCCCCTCTCAGCCCAGCGTTTCTCGCGGCCCTGCCGGCGGGCGGCGCGCATCAGGGCAGCGCGCGGCCGGGCGCACGCGCGCGGGAGGCGGGCAGGCGGGGTCGCAGGTGAGAGGTCGCCAAGATGGCGGCGGCGGCGGCGGCCTGAGGGGCGCTGGGGGCACGGCCCGGGATGTGGCGGGCGCTGAGGGGAGCGCTGGGGGGAGCGCGGCGGCTGCCGCCCTCCTTCCGCAGGGGCCTGGCCCGGCAGGCGGGCCCGCGGAGCGTCCGGCAGCTGAAGGAGGCCGAGGAGGCCGCCCCGGTCTTCCAGTACGCGGGGAAAGCGGCCAAGCGGAAGGATCGAGTCTTCGTGTGGGGCTTCTGCTACTCGGGCGCCCTGGGCATCCCCAGCTTCGTGAAGCCGGACGTGGGCTGGAAGAAACCGCGGCGGATCCAAACCACGCCCTACCGGCTGGAAACGGCGGAGAAGGTGGGCCCGGGGCGGGGGTGGCGGCTCTGGGTCAGCCGGGTCAGCCCCTCCTGCTGCTGTGGGTGTTGGGGGGGAAGAGAAGGCTCCGGGGAGACCTTACAGCGGCCTCCAGGGGCCGAAGGGAGCCTGTAAGAAAGCTGGGGAGGGGCTGTTTATAATGGCTTGCAGAGAAACGCAAAGGGGTGAGGGTTCCTGACTGAGAGAGGGAAGATTTAGATTATAAATTAGGAAGAAGCTCTTCACTCTGAGGGTGGTGAGACCCTGGCACAGGTTGCCCAGGGAAGCTATGAATGCTCCATCTCTGGATGTGTTCAAGACCAGGCTGGATGGGGCTCTGAGCAACCTGGGTTGCCCTGCCCTTGGCAGGGGGGTTGGAAAGAGGTGATCTCTAAGGTCCCTTCCAACCCAGACCATTTTCTGTTTATTTTTTTTTAATTGATGTAGCCCTGTTAATCATGATGGGTTTTGGTATACATGCAGTAGCATACAATTTGGAAAATATAAATATCTTTATTCTTTTATCAGAGGTGTAAGAGAGCAAGAGCACAGACAACATTTATCAGAGAAAATGGGCAGCATTTTCAGTGGGTTTCATGGTCCAGACATTATGCTCTGCCATCCAATATGCTCTGCCATGCAATTCAGAGAAGACCAGAGCTCTTATACTGTTTTTTGGGGAGCAAAAGGATTAATATGAGTGAGTGTTATTTTAAAATTATTATAATTTGCTGTAGGTCAGCAAATAGCTACCTGTTTGAACAGGTCCAAAATAATACAAAAATAAAGACGTATGCAGCTATAAGCAGAACTCAAGGGCAGTAATGTTGGACTTGAGATTGGGCTTGTCACCAAACGGAGTGAAACTTCTTTTTCTGAGCTGTAGTTTGTAACAGAGTGGTCTGGGGTTTGTTTGTCTTCAAAGATCTCCTCTGCTGCCTGCGGTTATGGATTCACTCTGCTGTCCTCTACTACCACAGACATCACCAAAGTGTGGGGCACAGGGCTCAACAATGATTCTCAGCTTGGATTTCAGAGAAGCAGAAGAGATCGAAGTAAGGGTTGAAGTGTTTGAAAGATTTCCAGGCTGGCTCTCCAGGATGCGTGTGATGTGGGGAACGTCCCATCAGAAGACATTAAAAATTGAGGGTTTGATGCAGAGTGCAAGAACGGGGGCTTGTGGTTGCCCCATATCTGTGGGAATTGCCTGTCCCACAGATGAGCTTCCCATGGGATGCTCATGTTACCCAGTTTTACAAACTTCATAAAACTGCTGGTTCCAGCACCATGTCCCCTGCAGCTGCTTCTGTCTGTCAGTTAGTTTTATCTCATGATGAACTCCAGTTATTTCTAAGATAAGCTGCTAGTATTTCACTCTCCTCTTCCTTTAGCCACCCTATTGCCTCTCTTCTCCAAAATCCCTCAGGTATCAGTGATGATTCCCACAGATCACAGAATCCTGGCAATGTCTGGGTTGAAGGGAGCTCCAGAGCTCATCCAGTCCAACCCCTGCTGAGAGCAGGGACATCTCAACTAGAGCAGGG